>JAQFZM010000371.1:0-35690 GCA_034695785.1 Galumna obvia
CACTAGGTCTGTTGAGGTTTTTTTGGTCCAGGGAGGGGTATACCCCCCTGGGAGCGGCCGCCTTTGGCCATCCCTGCGAAACGTTGTTGATTCATATTTATTATTGTGGTTAAATATCCTTGGTAATATATTTAGTATTTCAGTAGAGTAGTTATTTCTACCAAATATAACGTATAATATGTTTATTGCTAGAGGATATCGAACGATGTACCAGGCACATTTCATTTATTGTTTCTTTGACTAAACTCTTGCCTATTGTAATTATTTTCGTTTCACCTGTGCATTTGAATTTTTCATGTAGTTCTAGGTTATATTTACAGTCATCAGGAAATTTGAGCTTGGTATTATCTGGTATTTTTGTTTCTTTGAAATTATCTGAAGTAATTGTATTATATGACTCCTCATAATGTATGGGCGATTCAATAGAATATTCTACTTAAATAATAGTTATATAATTAAATTACTAATAAATAAAGAAAAATTTATTTTGAGGTCTTTATTTGCAAGCATTACATCACCGGTTTCCAAATCAAATTGAGAATCAATTAATTGTTCCTTGCTTAAAGTTATAGTTAAACTTACAAAATGTTATACAAAGAAGATTAGTTTTTTAACCATAATTATTTTTATCCATACATTATTTTTACCAAACCTTTAATTTATTTTTATATTTTATTCATAAATAGGGATCCAATAATTCTTCACCTAATATCTATAATTAAAAAATATTACCTTAAATGATAACTTAGCCGTTGTTTCATTATTTTTAAGTTTATCAATAATTGGTTTACTCAAACGCCAATCAAATTGTTTCATATATGATTTAACCAGAATTAGTATTGGATGCCATAATGAAAGTTATAAATATGATTCAGTGCAAACTTATTATAACTTTATTATTTATTTAGCTAATTAGTTAATATTTTATAGGAAAATTATTTTAAAATGCAAAGACATTAGAATACTTAGTATAAAACTGTAAATATTAACTTGAAAATAAAAACCAATGAAAAGTATGCCTTAAAAAGGATTTAAAAGTAAACTTATTATTAATAATAATTTATTATTTATTAAATTAGTTTGTTTACACATTTCAAAATAATACTGATATTCAATAATAAGTAATTACCCTTTCTTTATAATAGACCTTTGATCATGATCAAACGTATAGTAAAGGTTACTCATTTAAGTTTCAAATATATATTAAAGGGTTTATTTTTAAAAGAACTAGATAATTATTTTTAAACTTGGAAAAAAGTCTTCAAAAAACTTCTCAACATCATATAAAAAATTATAATTTATTATTTAACAGATTCTGTAAATAGAATAAAATATTATTTAATTTTTAAACGGTTTTTGATTTAACCAGAATCTGATATAACCAGACAATTTTAACTGCACCAATAATCTGGTTATATCGAATGTAAACTGTATTAATAAATATAATATATGTTTATTAAAAAATTTAAATTCATAGTTCTTAGAGCTGTGACTATGAATTTGACAAATACTGAAACATTTCTGATTTTTAAGCCTCACTTATCATCACTTATAAGTTATAAGTTATATAACATTTATCATCAAAATATAGAAAATGAGAATTAAATGTTTTCAAATGAATCACATGATTTGTCCATTTAATCATGAAATCTTTTCATTGAAAAGTGATCAAGTTCATGAAATACAAGTTTAATTTTAGAATCTAAAATTTAGATTAAGCATGGGGAATTTTCTAAGGTTATAGCAATAAATAATTAAAAATATTGTATTATCCTGTGTACTTTTAATTTATCTTACTTAATTTTTGAGTTACTTGAATATAAAGTTAGTAAATATATAAATATGAAGAATTTATAACCTTGGTGTATTTAGCTCAATGTTTAAAATGATTTTAACCATAAGCTTTAATTTCTATTATGAATTCAATATTATATACTTAAAGTAAATAAATATCCAAATAAATAATTTGTTGCTTGACACTTTTATTATACATAAAATTAATAAAGTGTCAAATTTGAAGAATTAAATTGGATTTAATTTGAAAACCAGTTATTATTAAAAATATTTAGTTTTCATACAAAATCTCTTTTATTAATTATTGACGATATTATCTAATGATCTTAAATGAGTTTAATGAGAATCAATTGATTCATTGAAAATGTAAAGAGGATTGAATATTGATCATAGATTTGTGGTCAAACTCTACATAATTTTCTAAAATAATAATAATTGTTTCATAACTTTCTTAATGCCTAACAAATCAATGATTCGATTAAATAAATATTTTAAATATTAATAAAAATAAAAATTAAAAAGTTTTTGAATAAATTTTAAATGATTTCAAATTATAGAAAATAAGTGTTGAGAGAAAAAATGGTAAAATATTTGGTAATACTTACATGAAATTCAATTTTAAGAAGTACTTCATATTTCCTAATGAGTTGGATGTGAGCACTGAATTTATTGAAATCTATTGGAGTCTTTGGTATGAGTTTAGAAGCGGTTTGTGTTTCGTATTCAAACGGAATTAAACCGCTGTTCAAAACCGATAACTGAATTTTATTTAATGTATTCTTACTCATAGTGTGAATACTTGTGATATAATACACATAATTATAGTTTGAAATCAACTCAAATGAATATTTTTGTCATTAACTCTAAAAATAAACTAAAAGTTTGCACAGAATTGTCGGCTAATATACCCTTAAATTTACATACAATTCAACTTAAATTTTAAAACTAATATAAAAAATCAATAAATTTAAAGAAACACTTATTTTATTAAAAGCAATGATTTTATTTGTTTGACTTTTAATTGAATTTATTTCTAATTTAAGCAAAACTTTACATTAAATTAAAAGAATGAAAAGAATTTGTTATAAATGAGTGGACTTTTACTAAAAGTTAAAGAATGAGTGCAAACGTTTATTACGACATCTTTTGTTTGGAAAATAAATTAACATTTCTTCACATGTTTTTCATGTTTTCATTTGATTTGATTTGATTTAAACACAATTATGTCTTCACAACCGAATAAGAAAAGAAAATTTGAAGAACAGAAACATCACGACATAAAACCAGAGGAAAACACAGATGAATCAGAGGACTCTGAAGAGGATTCAGAACCATTTGATTCCGACGACTCCGAAGATAACCAATTCATTAATAAAGTATTAAATTTTAAATGAATTAAATTAAATCAAATTAATTACTTTTATAGCAAATAGACGTCGACTTCAGTGCTTATCAACCCATTGATGAAGACTTTAATGGAATTAAATGTCTTTTATCTCAGTTATGGCTCAAAGAAAGGATAAATATTACAGAATTGGCTCATCTTTTAATCCAACAAAAAGGGATCTCTTCTGTTCTTAAAGTAATTTCCTATTATTTAATGAATTATTATATTATTTTAGTTTCACCTCTTATTTGACAGCAAGAGATAGAAGAAGAAGAGGAAGAAGAAGATAAAGAAGAAGATAAAGAGGAGGAGGAAGAAACAGATGAGGATGACGTTTATGGAATCACTTCTGTAATACCTTTAAGAGAATATCTACAAAAAGAGTCCATAAATCAAATAAAAACAACTCTTTTATCTTATTTACCGAAAGTCAATGAAATTGAGACAAAATTAAGAGATAATTCTCTTAATATCGGTTTTGTTATAAACGAGAGGTTCACTAATTTGCCGCCAAAGATATCTTTGCCGTCATATCAACAATTGATTAATGACTTGAAGTCCGCTCAAAATGATAAACAAAACAAATTAAATCTGGAATTTGAGTGGATTTTAATGGTTTGCAAAATATTGAAAACTAAAACCAATAGTAAGAAACCGATTGAATCCCAACTTATTTATGTAAACGCAGAGGAAGAGATTTTCCACGACTTTTGTGACCACTCTTTTGAATACAGTGTCGCAAAACAGTGCGATTCAGATGTTTTCGATTGGAAGGACGACAACACTCTTTTGGAACCCTTTCGTCAAATTATTTTATTAAAGAATGAGAACTGGAATAAAGCCATTATTAAATTAAATGAAGAATTTAAGTAAATTTGTGTTAAATTATTTGTATTAAACTTATGTATAACTTTTGATTTCAATAAAAAACAGTTAAAAGTTTTATTTAATTATTTTTTTAAATAAAATAAGAATTAATGATATTTTGACTGTTTTTCACATTCATTGAGAGTTAAACTTAGTTTCGGTGATTACTATTATTTATTAAAATGATTTGATTCAAACCAAACTATACCTGTTTATATACATTTCAAATGAGCATGTACATTTCTATTTCAAAACATGTATTTATTGACGTTTTATATTTATGACACTTTTATTGATTCGTTAGTTTTGAAGAAATTTCAATTCATTTCATAACATTTTAAATAAATCATCGCTTTATTTAAGATTAAAACAAATAACTGAATATAGAATTAAATCAAAATTATATTAAATAATTAATAAACTTTAAAAATACTTTGATTTTTATGAAAATTAAACGAATTATTTAACATAAAGTATTATATCGACTGTAATATACTTTACTTTAAATTTATTGAGTACTGAATGCGATGGTCTATACTTTAAGCTTTGCGCAGAGGCAGTACCTCAAGCAATGAAGGATTTCCTGAGCTGAGGTTATTGCTAGTTGAAAACTAAACCCAATACCCCGCCAATCCGATGTGCAATACCATCGGATTCGGCAATTTTTGGAGGCCAACGTCGGCCAACAATTTAAATCAAAAAATAGAGCACTACTTATCACTACTTATAACAAAGTCAGGTAAAAATGTTTACCAAATGATTGTTTGTATTCACATATATTTCTATTGAATAAATCCTTTCTTAGGGTTTATTCAATTTCAGTCAATTCTTCCATAAATTGAATAAAAAGTGTTTAAAGAGAAAAACTTCAATTTATTTAAAATTTTTACATTTTTGGCATTTTTTACAATTTTTACAATAAATTACAAAATGGACGGCCGTTTCGGACATCGATTTAAAGATAACTTACAATTAGTGTCCTTTCATTTGTTCGTTAATTAATTGTTATTATTAGAAGTCATTATTAAATTGTGATAAATATTTGTTAAAAAGCAATTTTGGGCACAAAAACCATTTGAATTGTTTGGCAATAATTCGTAATTATGGTCGTAGTTATGGTCGTATTTATGGTCTGATTTGTTGTAACCTTTGCTTAAAGTTTTATTGATTTCAATTAATAGAGACTTATTTGTGGATCTGATATATTGATTGAATTCAAGTAAAGTCAGTCGACAGATAAGAATCGATCAATTTTTTAGTAGTTTTTATATAAAAAAGTTTTAGACATAAAACTGAAGCCAAAACTCCTTATTATTAATGCAATGAATAATCAAAAGCGACAGACTTTTGCAAAATTCAAAGACAGAATCCTTTTGGAAATAATTGAAAATACAAAACATATTTCATATGAAATGACATAAAATATTGATTAAAGTATTAATTCAAAACTCACACAAATATAGTATGGGATGAGCTTTTCATCTGCAATGAGTTAAAGAGAGTCTGTGCTCATTGAGCGGACACTGTTGTTGCAATTCGTCCAACAGCTTCTCTTCGAGATCTCTGTCATCAACGGTCACAATAAGAGTTGCCGTTTGAGGTATGGATTGAGAAGGATTGGCACAATTGGTACCGTTGGCACCGTTGGCACAATTATTTATTTGCATATTTGGCATCTCTGAGACAGCGCTTTGAATCGGATAGGAATAAATGTGAGCCTCACTTCTGGGCGCTCTGGGAGTCCTCTTAACAGTGGCGTAAAGGGGTTCGTCTATCATTCGGGAGGCGAAGTCGCCATTGATTTTGGGGGCCGTCTCTGAGTTATTCAAACAATTGTGTGGAGTATTATAAGGCGAGTTTGTGTAAGTGGAACGACCAGATTTACAGGAATCCATGTGTGACATCTGTAATGAGTCCTGTTTTCGACTATAAATCGAACCATTGGTCGAACTTTTCCTTAAGACGAGAACCACTATCGCTAGAAGTATGAGAATCACGAGTAAAGTGATGGCCACTGGAATCACAACTGAGTATTCGTTTATATTATTCGTTGAATGTTTATTAGAGGTGCCTCTAATAGTATGACCCGATGCTGTCCTTGAGTTGAGCTCATGGCTATCACTTTGAGTAGAAAATGTATACTCGGCTTCTGTTTAATAAAAATGAAATCATTTTATATGAGATATAAAAAGTTAAGACATAATAGAGTTAATACCTGTGAAACCGACTTCATTATAAGCAGTGATTTGCAACTGATATCGAGTACTTATAATCAAAGCGTTTACTTCTATTTGTCTTTCATTGATATTTTGATGAATTTCAATCCATTCCCCGCCGTTTGTAAGCTTTCGATATCGTATTTTGAATTTAGTAATAGGACAGCCTCCGTGATGCCAAGAATCCAAGTGAATCAGTGCTGAGCTCCTGTTTACTGTCACTACTGACAACTTATCGGGTGCCACAGGAACTGACCTACAGTTTAAGTTATAGTTTGTTAGAAAAGAATTTGAAAAATGGTTTTGAATTAAATATATTTTATGATTTATGCGGCGCTGAAAGAAAGACAAACTACCCGTCAGTTTTAACAGTGACGATATCTGAAGGCTCTCCTCTACCGATCCTATTGTATGCAACCAAATAAAACTGATAACGAGTTCCACACTTTAGATCAATAGCGGTATAGAAGGCCTGTTGACCCACAATCCGAATCTCTTTCCATTCTGAGGACGAGTCTTCTCTTTGAAATATTATGTATCCATCGATCGGATTGTCGTCGTCTATGATAGGATCCCAGGCCAAGTGAATCGATGAGCCCGAACTACTGGTCACTTGAATTTGTGGTGAAGTCGGGGCATCCATTTCTGAAAGTGTGGACCATATTATCATCAAATCCAATGACTCAACAAATTGAGTGATAAATACCTAAAGTTTGTATTTTGACTTCTTCTGAAGAGGGACCTACACATCAATTAAGAGTTAGTCCTACAAAACCAATTTAGTAGAAAAGGGAAGACCTGCGCCTTTTGTGTTGAAGGCCTGAACAACGATTGAGTAGTGAGTGTTTTGTTTTAATCCATTTAGAATCACTTCTTCTCTGTTTCCTTCTCTAATCTGTAATGTTTTGTAAACGTATTGACTCGAAGTACCAAACATTTTATATCCGATATAATAGCCGCGAATCACTCCATTCTGTTGTTCCCTTTTTGGCGGATCCCACGTCACTGCTATCGATCGCGAAGATAGTGCTCTAACTTTAATATTGATCGGTAGACCTCCCGGAGACTCTTCTTCAGTCATCGCCTCAACGACTCTAAATATAATTGATTTGAGAAAGTGATGCAAAAGATAGTAGAGTAAAGCATACTATACCTGCTCACTTCACTTATACCCATATGGTTTTCAGCTAAGATTCTTAAATGATAGAGAACTGCGGGCCTCAAACCTACGATCTGACCGATGGTTTCACCGCTCGGAAACGATATATTCTGAGCTGACATCCAATTGGTTTGGTCTGAGTCTTGAATTGCAGGTCTATATTGAATATAATAACTAAGTATAGGAGAATTGCCGCTATAAGGAGGAGACCAAGATAACTTAATAGAGCGGCTCGTTATTTCTAAGACCTGTAAGTCTTTGGGAGGATCGGGTGATTCCTGAACTATTAATTGTATATTTGTGTCGTCGTAACCAAAAGAATTAGAGGCCAAACACGTGAATAAAGAACTATCTCTTCGATCCGCTCTTTTAATCAGAACTTCAGACACAATGCTTTTGGTATTAATAGTTTCGCTCAGTTCATATCTAATGTCTGAAGAGGTCGACCCCATTGTGTCTGTATTGGAGATGACATCAATCTTTTGCTTATCGCGAGTCCAAGTGATGGCAATTGGTTTGTCACCGAATGCTTCACATTTAAGTTTAATGTTATGCCCTTTTCGTACCATTTCTGCTGTGAATTTGGATTTAAAATGAGCCGCAACTGAAAAATACAACAAAAAATAGTCAGAATTGAGGCCCAATTCAATACAATTCACAAATTTTTAGAGAAGAGAGTAATCGAAAATTTATAACATATTTGAAAAACTGTAGGAATTCAACAAAATTGGAGCAAAGATTTCATACGTCTTTCGCATTGGATTTCATAAAACGGATCAAAACTGAAATAACGAATTAAATGCAATTCATAAAAATATTACAAAAATGCTATAAAAATATCAATTTTTTCAAAAATAGAAAATAAATTTGTCTCAAACTTAGGGCTAAAATTACTTCTCTTCACAACAATTCTTCGCTTCAAAAGACATCAAAAAAATTAAATTCAATTTAAGGTTATATTTATCTCAATATTCAGTTTATAAATAAGTTATGTTTTGAGTTAAGGCAATTTACCCGATATTCATAAATATAAAAATAATATTAATTATAAAACAAATAAAAATAAAAAGGGTAATAAATATAATCATAACGAGGTCATATATTTTGGTTAAATTGAGTTAAATTGAGTTATATTGAATGGAATTGAAATTAGAAATTAGTGAAAGAAATAGAAAACTTTAAATTTTAATAACGACTACGATTTATTAACTGACCATGAACACTAATTTTAACGACTTTGCTTAATCCTTGTCCAATTCCATTTTGTGCTTGACATAAATAGAAGCCTTGGTCTGTATCCCTGGCCTCTTGGATCGATAGGGAGCCATTTTCACAAACTTGAAGATGAGGTCCACTAATGATTGGTTTGAAATCCCGCGGAGTTTGACCTTTGATTAAATGTTTTAATTAATTATTTCGATCGACAAATATATTAGAGAAGAGAGTATTACACAAAAACTAATTAATCATTTATGAGATAAATTCTAATCCCTTACAATCTGTAAGATTAATACAATAGTAATGAATTTTATTTCAATATTGAAATTGTAATCAATATTTGAACTAAAATTTGTTTACTAAACAAAATAGTAGTGAAATATTAAATTTTTAATAAACTAGTGATGAATCGCATTCTTCCCAACTGTTGAATAAATTTTCATTAATTTAATGTCGCTCTCAATGAATAGTTAAGAATTTTGTCTGAAATTTGTGTTTAACCACAAGTTATAGACTTTTGGTAATAATGGAAAAGAAAGCGATTTATTTGATTGAATTAATCAAAATTATGAGTTAAGACTCTTATATGAAATAAGAAAATCAAATAAATTATTGAATAAAATATTTATGATATGATTATATACTGACTCGAAGACGATTTTGTCCAAATGATTCGTGGATATGGATATCCCTGAGTGGCGCAATCGATAGTAATACTTCTTCCGCGAACTACAGACGCGTCGTTAGGCTCTACTGTCCAACGAGGAGGCACTGAATACCAGAATCAAATCGATGTTAGAATGATATATGATTTACATATTTAGCCAAAAGTTCATATCACAAGCCGTCATAAACTGCCCAAAGGATCAGAAATATTGAAAAATTATGGAAATCTAATGCTAATAACCACTGATAACAAGAGAACCAAATACTGTTCATAAAGTGACTCCTAATTAAGAATAAGTGTCCTCTCATTAAAACTTTTCTTCGACTAATAATAAATAAATGTTTGTTTTTAATTGATTTCACAACAAATTATATTTTAGACAACAATTTTTAATTGAATTTTTCAAAATTTACTCATTTATTCTGTTTTGAAATGTTTTGTAAATATAAGAATATTCTTAGAATACAATTAAATACTTTATTTGAAAGAAATGTATTGAGTATTGAATGAAATTTAATGATTAATCTTTAATCTAATGTATAGTTTTGTGTCAAACAAAGTTAGATATGAGTAACTTATTTATGATAAGAGAATGAATAGAAATGGTCTGAAAAGTATTGGCAGAACTACTTTATTGTCAAATATATATCTTTTTGTCTAATATTAATGTTTAGTCGATATTATAGTATTGAAACAGAGTTTGTGTTGAGTGTTAGTCAGCAGACATTAATTGTGTGAATTGCATACCGTGAATGATCATGGAAGAAGTGTGGCTCACTGTTCCCGCAATGTTAGATGCAATGCAGGTATAGTTGCCCTTATGGTCCAGTGCTAATGATTCGAATAATAGTGTGGATGAGTAATCGGCCACTTCATTAACGCGAACCCCTTTCTGTTGGCTAATGGGCACATCATCTTTGAACCACTGAAGTGTGATCGGCATATCTGTATGAACAGAGGGGAACATTCATTAGAACCAGTGACCGACAAACAGTTATAAACACTAAAAGTTTTTGTGTCCAAATGTAGTCATCAGTCGAATCGTAAAACTAATTGTTTGTGATTTGTTTTATTGAAGTAAGTTTTCAATGAATGGTTGGTTACCTCCACTGCTAACTGTGCATAAGACGGACGCTCTCTGGCCTTCTCTGAGAGATGTCGGAAAAGAGAAGGGCTCTATCACTGGCTTAACTGAAAGGATCAAAAGAGATTTGAACAGCGGTTAAAGGAATTGGCGACCAATAAATCAATACCAATGATACCAATGATATCAAACCAAAAGATAAAGAAAGACATCCAGTAAGACATGCAATCAGACAAAACCACTAACATTACCAAACAATTCAACAAAACATTTGAGAACAGAATTTAAAACAAATTCTAAATTGAAAAAAGTTGTGGACTCACTCTGAACGCGAACATAAACAGTGCTCTGAGCGCTCTGTCCCTTCTTATTCTTAGCAACACATGTATAGAGTCCCTCATCAGTGGCTCTTTCGATGTGATATACTTCAAGTGTTCCGTTGTCGTATACTTTCTGACGATGATTATATGGTAAGCGATGACCGGCTGTTGTATAAGAAGTCGAATAACTGTTAACCAATCAATGCTTTCATAATATTGTTTTGATTTTTATTTAAGTGTTGTTTTACTTCTTTTCTCATTTGTGGGCCGATTCTCAGTAAACCTTATGTGAGTCTATTTCTGATAAATCATTTTAAGTTCCCATTACTTTCGAAGAAGTATTTGTTAGGTTTGGGCCAAACGTTTAACAAATCGATAAATGAATGGAATACAAGAGAACTGAAAAACTTCTATCATTTCTATTTTATTTTCTGTTTTTGTTTAAGTGTTTAGAAAATAATGTTTTACTCAAACAAAACTGTTTTTGTTTTCTTAAAGCGATTGTAGTTTTGATTAAAAGAATGGATGATTTGACGTCAAATCATATGATTACCCCTTTCCCACGTAATGCTTTCCAGTGGGAAGCCTCCAACCGGACATCTAACGATTAATGGTTCGGTGCCCACCACTGTTATATTCCTCATCGGTCTAACAACTGGGGGTCCGATAACATTAATCTTTGCCGAGTGCTCGATAGCGGCCAAACCGTTGTCTGCTTTGCAGGAATAACTGCCGCCATCTTCTACTCTGACATTACTTATATTGACATAACTAATAACGAGTCCGTCCTTAGATTCGCCATTCAATGGGTAATAGAAATAGATTTCATAATATTAGTCATATTGGAAGGGCTTTACTCTAATCTGAGAGAAAGTCAATCGTTTAGGTCTTACTTTCGTTACATAATCCCCAAAACGAACTCTAAAGCTCTCAGGAATGGGAGAGTCGTCCAATTGCCAAGTGATCTGTGGTATTGGTATTCCACCAGCGATGCACTTTAATGATAGTGGAGGACCTGGCTCAAGGGTTTGTGTGGAAAAGGCTTCGCGAAACTTTGGATAATCTGTTAAATGTAATAATATTGACATTTAGTTCAAACATAATCACCAAATAATTTGATGTCTGAACGCATTAATCATTACTTTTACCAATACTAACATAAAGGTTTGTCCTTCTAATCAAAACTAAACTGAACATGGTCACTTAATATTAGTATAGTTAGAGAGCATTACCACTCTTATCGATCGAAGGATATGCAAGAATAAAATGACTACAAATCAAAGCACATCACAAGAGTTGACCCGTCAGTCTCTTAATATTTAGTAATGGAAGCTATTACTAACTCATCTCAATATTACTTCATATTTGACTACACTATGACTAACATTATAACCAACACTTTATGGAAACAATTTTGTTATATTTATTTATTTTTGTTAAAAAATGATTAATTTGTTTATTGATCTCTTTATTGATCCTTGTTCAATTGTTCAATAACTTATATATTGTATAATTGAATAAATCGATTGAATTTTCAAATTGCGATTTATTTGGATTTTAAGAACTGACAAAATGATTATCAAATACTTTGAATTCAATTTTGAGAATTTTCTGAATTTATTCTCAGAAGAAATGATAGAAAATTGAATTGAATTCAATTATCTAATAAAATACAGAAAGAGTTTCATTGAATTAAAGCGAAATCTTTTTTAAAGTAATGAATAATAAAGAGTAGAAATGTTGGGCCAAATAAGATAAGAGATAAGAAAATGTAATGTAAAATATACTTAAATTTAATTCTAAAGACAGAAAACTTGAAAATTCAGTTTTGAATAACTTATTTACTCTTATAATACATTATGTTTTTTCTTTTCAAAAGAAAAGTTTTTTTTATTTTCCATTTTTTATTCAATAGAGAATTGAAAACTGCGATAATCTTATAAAATAAAATTGAATAAAGACTTATAACATGCAAACTATTGCCAAACGCATCAAAAACTCAATAAAAATGAATTCCGAACGAAATTTCCGTTTGATTTGGTTTTTTGTGAGCCTTCAAAATGTATTAAAACAAAATTCTTTTAATATGACATAAGAGATAAGCAATCGTTTCAAATGTTTGAATATATTTTGACTTAAAATATATAATATATTAGAGATAAGACTTTTCTAAACTCAATTCAAAGAAATAAAAGTTTAGATATTTTACTATTTTATTAAATAATAGACTTTTCGTAAAAACTAAAATTCTTTAAAAATTTAATGATTTCTAAATATGATTTCATTGGGTTTTAACTTAGAAAAGTTTTTTGGATTAAAGCACTTTTGAACCACTTTTGTTTTCATTCTTAAATACTATACCATGTTCATTTAAAAAAATTATACCCATTCATTGTCATTTATATATTAAATATTTCACCTTTACGTTTAATCATGGTCAATTCTCTATAAAGAGAAGGTAATAACCAAAGGCTATCAATAAGTGCAAACAAATAAATTTTATATATTTGCTTTCTTACCAAGCACAAATACTTATTTTCAAAATTATTTTTGTGTAAACAATTTACTCAGATTTTTAAAAGATTCTTCAAAACAAGTATAGCCTAAGTTTTAACCGATTGGACTCTATATGAAACTCACGGAATATATGGAACTCAAAACAGATTTGAAGTTTTGAGAAATCTTTTTGTGGATATCCCTTAATCTGAGTCATTGATGGACACCCACTGAAATCCATTAATCTAAAAATTGTTTTTACAAAGTTACATATATTTTTCATCTTGCCAAAATTTAATCCATATAGAATTTATAGATAGTTCTTGTTAATTTAATCCGTATGGAATTCATAGTTAGTTCCTTTTAATTTAAAGTTAATTCAATTTAATTAATTTCAGTCAATCTATAGTTAAATGAGTAAATAATTAAAGAAAGAATAATTGCCTCATTAAGAGTGATGACAAATTCAATATATTTGTGAATTTCATTAGCAAGATAATTTTTAAAAATGCATATTAGCAAGCATGGAAAAAATAATTACTAATATTTAGGTTCTTTTCTCTTAATTATCAATTTATTGAATTATTTTTAATGTATTTTATCCAAAATAAAGCAAAAAACTAAGAATTTTCTAAAAAAACGTAATTTTCTAAAATTTGTGGCACAAAATAACCTCATTTTAGAATGTAATTTTAACTTTTTATGCAGGGATGTCCATATTTATAGGGGTATAGGCATTTGGGAATCACCCTCAGCAGAAAAAATTAAATAAAAACTCATTCTGATTGCCTCTTAATTTGAGATCAAATTTCATATATTCCCCAAATATATTCAATATCTAAAATGGATTAAAATTTTAAATAAAAGATATTTGTTATGGTTGTGATTTTGAATTTTTTATAACCTGGTTTTGCAGGTTTCACTATTATACAGTTTGTACTGTCATTTTTTTGGATACTTTTCACCCGACATAAAGGATATTTTCAAAATGGCAGGAAAAAATATACTAGGGGTTTTTACAGGTGTTTTTCGTATTTATGCATACTATTCATTCTTGTTGATGTATTCTATCATATATGAGATAAAGAACTAAGAATTAATTGGAAAAAATACTCTTTTTCTTTTCTGGAGGGGTATTTGACTTTTCGTCTCAATATTGAGGACATTTTTAGAACTTTTCGTTTTAATGGGTGTTTTGGTCATTCCTCATATATTAGAAATGTTTCATTTACTTAATCAGAAAAGTATTTGTAAAATATTTGTAATTTCTTAACACAAATTTATATTTTGTGTTACACTTCTCTAAATCTAAAAACTTTAAATTTGCTATAATTTTCAAAACTATCTAGAAGAAATATTAAAAAGAATTATCTGAGTTTGGTAATTTTAAATCTAAATTTCTAAAGTTTATGTCAATTTTTTCTAATAATATACATAAAGAAAATATAATATTAAATGAAAGGTTTGGGTCAATAGTAGGTTAGAGATTAATCTTTAGATTTATTTAGAATTTTTTTTCTAAATTTTAATATAAATACTTCTAAAATGAAAACATAGTTTTTGGAGAATTGTATTTCTAAGAAATGAGTTTTGAAAACATCTTTTTATTTCTGTTTTTGTATTATTTTTATAGGAATTATTGGTTTGCGTTTGAAATTGTTTGAAATGAAATAGAATTGCAAATAAAGGCATTGCATAACAACTGTATAATTGAATATATCTAATATTAATAACTACTTAATTGCTTCACTCGTTTACAAAACAGTAATTAATTAATAGATGGAAGCGTCGAATGAGTTAGTAATGGGCGCGACTCTAAACTTCATTCGTTAAATAATACAAATTAGATATGAGTCATACTTTGGAGAGAAAAGGCTGTGAGTGAGTGAACGAACGATGGAGAGAGAGAGAGAGAGAGAGAGAGAGAGAGAGAGAGAGAGAGAGAGAGTCATAATAGGAGTGAAACATTATGGTCTAACTCTAAAATTGATTTCTATTGAGTTTAGTGCTGAGCCTTAGAATTGATTCAAAAGCACATTAAGAAAGGGATAGGGATAGGGATAGAGAGGCAAAACGAGAGCACTTGGAAATAAATTCTGTTATTTTCATTTGTGAATCCATCGCCCAATTAAATGGCATTTTGTCGGCAAAACTTTTTAATTATCACTTATTTTAGAAATTATTTTAGTCATTAGAAATGTTGAGTTGAGTTGAATTTAATTTTTAATTCTCTTTAATAACATTTGAAAATAAACATAAAATGAAAACTAGACTTCAATATTAAAGCGATTCTCTGAAAAACTCAATCATTGGGTAATAAAAGTTTTATTCGCTTCAAAAATGCGTTTCAGTCTTTGCTCTTAACTTTTCCTCCGGAATGGAATGCAATGAAAAGAGTGGTTAAGTCGATGAGAGAATGTAATGACACAAATAGTGGCATAACTTTACTCGATGTTCACAATGTTCTGGTGATGTTTAGGGAATGTAAATTACTAATAAAACTTAATAGACAGAATTCATCATGATTGATTAGTTTAGCTTGCACAATTTCTTGCAACTCAAATAAAACGAGTGGACAGTATAACATCATTTTGATTATATTGTTCCCACTCTTCCCTTAATGAAAACCTTTCAGTTTTATAAGAAATTTCAAAAAAAGACAACACTTTTAAATCATTATTTGATCCACTTTTAAGATTAGCTCAAATTCTTTAACAAATTTTTGTTTAATTTAATTTTTAAGTTTTTCTGTTGTTTAAAGTCTAAACCTTAATATAATTGTGAAAACTAAATGAAAATTAACAAGAATATGACTAACAAGGACAGTTTATGGATATTTCTTTGATTTATGGTTTAATTATTGAAAACTTTATAAACGAAAGAAATAATAAAAGAAATCAATGATTGAAATATAATTAACAGTGAATTAAGTGGAAGACTAGGTTTTAGATTAAATGATTCGGACACTAATGGAAACAAATCTGTGAATAACTTATATATCCGTAAATAAATAATATATAAATTTTAGTCACACTTTCGTTAAGTGAGTGCATATGACGTGCAAATTGTCGCCGCATTAGACCAGCATTTAATTTAAAGTGCAGTTCTCTAAGCATTCAGAGCTAAAAACTTTACTCAAAAGCAGCACAACTTATTTCCGAGTCGTTAACTGAAATGTCAGTGTATTTTGCAACTGAGCATTGGCTCAACACTGGCTCTACTGTCACTGAAGATAATAAATGCATTGATTTTGTACATAATGTATGCACCGATAGCTCGCAAACGGTCATACATTAGAATAGAGTGTATTCAATACACTGATTAAGTTTCAGAGTCGGCTTATTTTCAACTTTTGTCGTCAACTATTTTCGCAACAAATTAGTGATTAATATAAGCGATATTAGGAATCACTTTCACTCAGACATCATTTCGGTCGACAGTTCTTATCGCTTCACTTCTACTAATGATTTGAATACAAAGTTTTTGCTTTAATTTGTCAAATCAGTGAACGATTCAATCATATCATAGATATGTATCACTAACTCTCGTCACTGAATCCAATGCTCTTAAAATCCATTTAATAATTTACTGTATTTTCATAACAAAACCTTAGAATTGTTGAGGACTTCCAATAATTAAATTAATTATTTTGTTATTTATTATATTTCTAATTATTAAACATTCAGTTTTGCAAAAAGAGGTCATTTCAATACTATTTTAATAAATTTAAGTCAAATTTGGAAATTTTGCTATAAATTTAATTTTTTTAGTTATTTCTTAAATTAATTTTTATTCATTAAATAAATTGATTCAAAAGTATTATTTCATTTAAAGTATTCATTCGTTGATATTAAAACTCAAATCATTTTATAATTTAAAATAGATTTTCATTTTCAGAGTTTTTTCTTTTGTTAAAAGCATTAGTTTTAAAAGAGTTATAATTTGATGATTACTTTTGTATTTGTTTTGTGGATTACAATAAGAGTTGAATTGAATTTTTGAGTTTAAATGTTTGGGTTGTTTTACTTGTTTACACAAAAATCGATTTGAGTGAAAGTCATCGAAGAATTTGCTGAGAATTAGTAATTCTTTGATGTTTAGTGTTTTGAATTCATTGAATTGCAATCGTGTCATATATTTTCTCCATTAATCAATCTTTTGATACGGCTTTTTGAACATTAGAGTCATCGGCTCTTTCTTTTAGCACTTCATTCACTCCAAGTTTTCTCGATTTTTCACAAAACCATTCAATACATGCCATCATTAGTTGGATTATAAATTAGTTCATTCATTAAACGCTTTCATTCAGAAAAATTTTGATCAAATATTTTAAGCCCTCAATAATCAAAACGAAAGAAATTCATTAGAAATTTAATAAAAATATCAAATTTGTTTGAATTTTATAATTTATGGCTCGAATTAATCCAAACTTTAGTAGAAATGGAAAATATTGATGACAAACAGTTCTGTCATTTTCAATAATCGTCCAAATAATGTACGGAATGTCAACAAAGAGAGGAAATGCAAACAAATCAAAAGTAAATGCAGAGCACCGAACAAAAGCCAGTAATAAATTGGCTTCAAATGGAAATTAATATTAATAAAGACGACAAGTCTTTCGTTTGGCGTATATTTTGATTGAATTACACGATTTTAGTCGTGAAAAACATGCGATTAGTCCTCAAATACATGACATAAATATTTTATATTTAAAAGAGAAAAGGGATGCGAATCAATGAAAGGAAAGACAGCAAAACAGAATTCCTTATTTTCCTTATTCTTGAGTTGGGCTAACATTTGAATGTCTATCTCTTATTCTCTTTTGTTGTGTAAATAATGTAGCTCTCTCTCTCTCTCTCTCTCTCTCTCTCTCTCTCTCTCTCTCTCTCTCTCTCTCTCATTTTCTTTCTTTCTTTCTCTTCTTATATATTCCATTTGAGGGTTGGCAGTAACTGCAGAACAGCTTTTGCTATACCGTATTACCCGACACAAACATAATTTTGCGGAGTTTAGACATTGATTTGTGTATTAATAACTTTAAATAATTTGTGAATTGAGTTTAAAACATTAGATTAAATCAAATTAATTGTATTAAATGTATAAAAATCGTGTATTTTGTGTATATTAAAAAAATATACTTATAATGAAAAAGTTGTTCATAAAGTGATTAATATAATTTGGTTATATTAGATGATTAAGTTGAAAAGTGGTTGCATTTGTGTTTTGGCAAAATAGGGTCTATTCTTCTATTGGATGTACTTTTCTTTTGATTGGTTTCCATTTGGAAGAGTTTCTCCATTTTTTGTGATAATTGAAAAAAATTCGATAAAAAGCAAAAAATATTTCATTCATTAATGAAATCTAATGCCATTAGTTGTGAACACAAAGATTATAAATAAGTTTGTATTTGATAACTGGTCTTATTCTGTGCTCAACTATACTATCATTGAAAGACATTTGAGACGTTCATTACCATCAGTGTAAGGCCAGTCATGTAAGGCCTTTACTCGTTATCTGTTTCATAGGTTCCGCTTCTATTCAAAAATATAAGTGAAGACTAAAATGAAAACTCGTTCTCTTCTTTTGACAAAATAGCGTTTGGGGAACAACACCACAGAAAGTGCACTCCAGCGTACACTATGAATGCCATCTCATTGAGTACCTCTCGGGTCGTATAATAAATTGAGGCGATTCTCCGATTGTCGCAAAACTCAATGCGAACTACAGTTGTGTGCACTCTCTTTGGCACGTCTTTTGTCCTTCTCTTCCCTCTTCCGAAACTCAATGATTTACCCGATAAGACATGTTTTGCAACCGTCTATTCAATAGATTTCTATAAATCAGCACAAATTTGGCGTCAACTGAGAGGACATCCAATAATTTGAATGACTGATTAAACAATAGACTCTTTCTATTGATTTATTCAGATTAGAACTAAAATTTGAATTTTTAATAATAATTATTATAATTTATTCTTATTTCGTATGTAATTATTTAATCGATACTCAAATTACTCTTAAATTTTGTTTGCCTTTAATTATATTCATTATCGGTATGTTTGAAATGGCAAAGGATTTACGAAATAATGTTATATATATAACATAGATATATATAATATATATATAGAATTATATATTGGACTTCCTCTCCATTTATTAATAAAATATTTTGCCATTTGATAAATGGCTTTCGCTCAATGATATCAAGAATAGATTAAGGCCTTTACCAGTCAGGAGTTTAGTGACCAGTGTATGCACTGGCGTTCATTTATATGAAAAAAATATTGTGTCGCAGCACTTGTGAATCACTTCCAAAATCTGGAACTAAAAGTACTGCAAAAAAGGGAAGTAATAAAAACGAGTGCTTTTCGTTATTTTAGTGGTCGGCCGACGATAGCATCCATTGATGACATAAAGAACATGAAGACTCGATTTCTGTCAGTTCTCGTACTTATTCTGGTATTGAGCTCAGAACGAAGAGAGACCACTAAAAATTATTTATTTTATGTTTTTTTTCTTCGTTCAATTTTGTTCAGTTTTGTTCTGAACAGTTCTGAACAGTTTTGCCATTTTGCAGATCATTGCAATCAAAGATTGAAGAGGAAGACACAAATTGTCTATCATTTACAATACGAGTCCAAAAAACTGTAGAAAAATATAGAGCTCTATATTTCCTTTCATTTAATGTATAGAATATAATGTCTTATGTCTTATGGATTTTGATGGCACTGACATCAAAATTGAAGGATTGTTTCTAAACTATTAAAAGATTAGTTCAGTTCCTTCTTTAGAATTATACACAAATATTGATATTTATATAATATTACACAAAACAGACTAACATTTATTACTTTCTCTTATGACTCAAACGCTAAATATTTTGAATAAATGAATGAATGTCTGAGTGTTTTACATCTCGGTTTCACATTTTATGTGAGCACTAACTTATCTTTGAAAATCATTTCAAACCAAAATTTTTTCAAATGAGAGAAACTTTGAACTGAAAGACAAGATATTGAACTGAAAACGTCTTTAAGGAATGATATGAGTTGAGAGGAGCCAATAGTTTATTTAATTGTAGTGCACTAAACATAAGTCAAATCTCTTTCAAGAGAATCAGAGATTGAATCCCAGGTTTGAAGATTTAACTCAACATCTCATTAGAAATTAACTCTTGAATTCAAATTTACTAAACCCTCGAATGCTTTCCTTTGATTTGAAATTATATCCATATTTTTAATGAAATCTGTTATTTGAATAAACTTTCACTAAATTTACTTCATTTTAATGTCATTTTTTTAAAGTTAAAAACAATTGAATTATAATTTATAGGAAAAAAAATCTTAGAAAAAGATTATCTCAGATTACATATTGTTATACATAATATACTTCTTTTAAAGCGTTGGACTGACTCTTAAACTTTTCAAAATAAAGGGTATTAAACATCTTTGACTCTCGTCTTAAGGTTATAAAATGGCATTTATATTGATTGGTTTATGCATGATAACCTAGATTAAATGATCAAATGGTCAAATTGGTCAGAAAACATGTTATCAAATGAATTACTTTATTAGTTAATAAATGACTGAATAATTAATTGTTTTTCCCAGAGATGGTTAAAGGAGGCGACATCAAGGGTAACAGAGGGGGGTATTTTCAAAAACCCTAAAATTGCTTAAATGGATTCTCTCTCTTATATTAATATATTTAGTCATATTCTAACGTATTTTATCAAAATTAATGCAATAAAAGATTTTTTTTGGACAAAAAAAACGTATTTTTTTAAAAAAATTGCCAAAAATTTAATTTGAAAACTAATTTTGAGGTTTTTATCTGACCTGGCCAATAGGGCATATTTTAAAATACCCCTGGAGCCACAAACTTCCGAAAATACCCCCCTGAAACATTGAAACCTTTAACATTACGTCTATGGACAAGCACTAGGTCTGTTGAGGTTTTTTTGGTCCAGGGTGAGGGTATACCCTCTGGGAGCGGCCGCCTTTGGCCATGTCAGGTTTTTATAGATTTTTAAGTTATACTTTATTTATTTATTTTTCTTTAAAATTATAGCTCTATTTATTATTTTTTCTGTTTTTCGACAAATTTTTCGAAATTATTGCTAATTTCCCCCTTTTTGATATTGTACCCAACTTTTTGCCTCAGGGATAATTTGAAATACCCTTTTTAGCCATCTCTGATTTTGCCGCAAATTTATCAAAAGTGGAGGACTGACGACTCCGACTACACCTCTTAAACTATTTTCAGACTTTGCTATTTGAACCCCTATTTTTGTATCATTTAAATGACATAAAATTATCAAGATAGTTTCACAAAGTTTAATGCAAATTATGATTGAGTTAGAGATGAAATTCAAAACTTTTTTGGGGAAATTTTTGTCAATAATAGAAGTAATTCATAATTTATAAGATTATTGAATGTCAGAATATAAAGAATATTTGGAGAGCACTCAGGGCTGACAAAAGATATGAAGCGGTTGTGCTCTCAAATTATTTGGTGACCCATCAATAAGTTGGAATTAATGCCAGAATCAACGGTCGATCACAATAGAGAGACAGATCTTACGGATAATATATGCAAACAAGAGTCTAGTACTATGAATACCACAGAATTAAAGAGAAGCCTATTTTAGGTTTCACCTCAACCCCAGAGAGGGTCGGATGGGCTACTTTTAAGGGCATTTGTACAGTTCTATATATATATAAATATGTGTGTTTCTGTCCTTTACTCATATGTCTGGTGTCGAGTGCTTTTGAATTACATTTGCATTCGAAATACGAAAAAATTCATTCCACACCGAAAGTGCTCTTCGAGGGGTTCTCTGCTCTCTTCTCTTCACATTATAAAGCACTCGATAGCGATAAGTAATTCGTTGGCTTTAAAATAGTTTATTATTTAGTTTCAGAGATCAAATGATAACAGTTTTGTTGCAATTTTTCAACTTTTCATTTAATATCCGCTGAGAATATATTAAACAACATTTTATTAATTCCCGATAGAATTCATAAAATCATTAAATCAATAAAAACTGGATTTAATAAAATGATCATTACTTGAATTTTCTTAGAATCAATAGGTCTCTCTCTCTCTCTCTCTCTCTCTCCCGATAAAAATCAGAAACAAATGTTTATCAATAGATATGATTTCTTAATCGAATGGTGAATATAAGACTTTTGGGTGAATTGAATCAAAGGTTTTTTTTGAACAAAAGTTTAAAAATGAAATGAAATGTAATTTTGTAGGAAATACTCATTCCATTGAAACGTTCAAATGTTTGGGGAATTTTTAGACACATTTTGACTGATTTTGTAAGAAAACAGTGCTCTTCAGTCGATAACATCAATGGATCGCATGTTTTACATCTATTTTGGAATTATATTTAGTAATTGGTTTATAAGAACATTAACAAACATAAGCAAGGCACATTAGCAAGCTCACTCTTGAATTTATTTAAATTAAATTTTTAACTTAAAGTTTTGCAGATCTGATAATTTTGAGTGAGTTATCAGTGATCTCATAGAGTTATAAAGCTTTTATTGTTAATCCGGGAACACATCAACTGAATTATATTGAATTTTATTGTTATATAACAAATATACAATAATACTGTGGGATGTGCATGTTACATCTCTATAACCACAGCAAATATTTTATAGACATTTAAAGCAAATTGTTTTCATTTGACAATTAATGAGTTTAAGACTTGAATTAAGGAATCGTTTGAATTAAAATTATTTGGAAATAAAATCAAATAAATCAGAAAATGTTTTAATGTTTTTTGTATCGTATTTTGACTCAATTGAGAACATATCTATAGAAACGAATATTAATAAAATAGTCGATTACCAAAACAAATCAATGGTCTGTCAATCATTGGACACATTAAATATTTTATACATTTTCATGTCTTTCACTGATTTTAGTCTAATTATAATAAGTCACGTAAACTCTATACGAACACAATTAATGTCAAGTGCTTTACATTTGACATACCGTTTACTGCATTTAATTTACTCGAAACAAATGAAAAAGAAAACTACAAAATAAAATCAAGATTTGTTACTGAAATTAGTTTTTATAAATGAGAGTCCAATCTCTCAAATAATATATATATTTATATATAAATGAATTTCGTTGAATAAAAAATATCACATTTTTTATTATAATATTTTATGACTCAAGTCTTGTATTGAATTTATTATAAAAGAGAAGGGAATGGAATGAAAACATAACCGAATGGATTCAGACATCCATTTCTGTGCGTTCAAAGAGGCCGTTATCTCGTTAGTTCTATCTTTGCCTTAGCCTTTGCCTGTGCCCGATGTCAGGCCCTTATATTTTGTTGTTAGTCATAGTATAAAAATCATTTGGATATATAGTTGGCAGAAATGGCACCACTATTTGCAACATTAACTGTTCAGTTGTGCCGACTTTCTTACAAATCAAATGAGTATTTGAGATGAAAGCGATGAAAGGGATGACAATTATTATTATTTCTTTTCCAAGTCTTACCAAAAATGGGATTTGATTTCTCTTTTCAAATATAAGTTAAATATATTTTCGTTTCTACTCTATGTTCACAAAATGGGATAACGAATAGAATTGAGAGAATTGAGACTATCAGAGGATATAAGACTAAAAAATCCCTCAAAAATAGTTTGACATTTAAAAGGATGAAAATTCTTTGACTCAAACATTTTTTCCTAACTTTTGAATTCTTTTATAGTAAATGATTTTGTGATCAAATTTTTTTACAATTTTTTGTTGAAGAAGTGATTAATTCGTAGAAGACATTAGACATTAGACAATGAATATTTTGAACTCATATTTTTAAAACATATTTAAAAAGAATAAAATTTTTTGAAAACATTGTGTAAATAATTACACAAATATTTTTGAGCCGCAGTTATATTGGTATCACTTTTAGGATTATTAGGATTTGTTTCTTAAATAAATAAAAAGTATGTATCGATAGTACGACAAATGATATATCAAATATTCAGTAAATATATTCCGCTCGAAGGCTCTGATATTTCTATTTGTGATTCGTTCACAACTATTATATTTCATATGATTTTATCCATTTTTTCGTCACTTCTATTCTTTTGTAAAAACATTTTTGTTGGCAAAAGCGTTACATCGAATGGATGACAGAGAGAGCCAAATGACAACATTGATGTAAGTGACACACAGCCAGACAATCACCAAACGGACCATGAATACTGAGCACTATGCTCTGTATGCCAGTGCTCTTCGCCATCAAACACAACAGAGCACTGGCAGAGCACTGGCAGAGAGCGAAGAAAAAACTTTTTTGACATTCATTGCGTTCGCAAATATAAGTTATGTTTATGTGTTCGATAGGACTAACTTTGATGGCAGCTGTGCTCATACAGAGCTCATACAGCTCTGGTATAATATTTTTACATCTTATATACCCTTCGTTTGTTAGGAGTTATCTTCGAAGACTCAGCCATTCATTGCAATTCTCTCATATTATTTGTTATTTCATTTCTTTCTTTTTATTCTTTGCCTCAATTTTCCAATTGATACCAACAAAAGAGTAATGACTCAAAATAAATAAATATTCCAATACATAGTGTTTTGAAAGTGTAGTGTTTAGCACCCGTTACATACATAACCAAAAACATGGCTCATCCCAGTCTACTGTTTAGAGTCTAAACTTTAGACTCTTAACTTTAACTATGACTTAAAGAAATTGTTTTTTTAGGTCGACTGAAGTCCATATTATTGATTAAATTGAAAATATGTTAAAATTTTTATATAAATAGAATGAATAAAATGGGTTCACATCTTCTGATACTTAATTCTAAAGACAATACATTTCACATCACTCTCTCTCTAAAAATATGAAGTTTAATATCGTTTTGTTCTTTTTGTTTGTTCATCACTAATGCAACTCAAGTACAGATTGTTTGAGTCCATCTCTTTTGCAAAACGCCATTAAAAGCAATCATATCCAACAGAGTTGAGAAAATAGCGTTCATTGCATTGAAAGGCATCCAAAGGCCTAATATTTAGTTTTGTCTTCAGAAGTAATAAATTTGAAGAACTCAAGCAAACTATTATTCACATAATAAATGATTTTAAATCCAAATCTAATATTTTAGAGAAACAAAAGTTGAAATAAAAACATAAAATAAATTCAATTCCAAAAGTTTTAAATTGAATTCAATTTAGAGCTCATAAATGAGAAACAAAATGTTTTGAAGAGAACACAATTTTAATACCAAAACTTTGAAGAATTGCAAAATTATTGTATAAAAGAGAGGAATCCGAAAGAGATAACAATTGAGTGAAAATATGCCACAAATCCAGAACTAACTTCCGGACGAATCTATCAAATAAATACTCCAACAAAAGTCGAATGAAAAGGAAATGGAATACTTTGTTTCCGTAACGCCATTATAGCCTTATATGTATTGCATTACGGGTGCGATCGCCCAAAAGCGGACCACTATTACTATTGCCTAAACAACGCTTCAATTGGCCGACGCTATGCCTTAATGTTATTCCTCACAACTGGTTTCTCATTCACTACATTCACTTCATTCCAGTTCACTATCTATTGAATAGAATGAACCAAAAGTCCAAAAAAGAGCTGAATTGCCAGAATCGTCGAGAATTGCCAAATGAAGAACAGTTACAACAAAAGAATAGTCAGTACTGACAGCCACGACAAACATTTACATTAGATATTCAAATAGAAATGAAAATAACAGAGAAATCGATCAAAAAAGCAAACGACCACTCATTCAGACTTATATTGTCTCCAAAACTCTTTGAAAATTAGTGACCGATAGTGACAATAACGACACACTAATAGAGGATAACAGACCAACAATTAAACAACTCTTCGATACTATTTATGCAAATAAAAGTCACAACATTTGGGACCAAATCTTATTTAAATGAAGACAACATCCAGTCTTTAGAAAAGTGATCGTATTATCATATGATCGTAGAATCCTATCATTTCTTTTAGAAATTATTGACAATAAATCTATTAATATGGAAGAACTACTTTTAAACTTGTATAATGATCAAGTTAATATTATAGATACTTTCATACTTTTTTTATAACATTTAAGCTGATGTTGTGGTTAATAAATCAGTTTATTTTAATATTTAGTTTAAGTATAAGTTATGTAACATTTAAAATATGCGCTTAAATTGAGATCAAATAAAGAATATATTCAGAAATAAAGTCAAAAATTATAAATAAAATCTAATGAAAATTGTTTACACTTTTATATGCATTAATGATATTCATTGATCAGTACTTTTTCATTATAATAAAGAGTTGACCATGATATAATTAATAAGGAAAGAAATCTTTAGTATTTGAATTATAATTAATGGTGAATATTTGAAACAAAATGAAAGTGACACTAAAGTCTCACATTGAAGACTAGTTGAAAATATTCTTTAAAATTCTTGTCCTAAATTATAAGTTTAAAAGAAGTGATAGAAAAGTGTAGGTCTAAACAATATTTACCTCTTTTGTCAGTAGTTTCACAGAAGTGAATGGCACTAAAAATGGTGAAAAATCCAAAGATAGTGACAAAACACATTGGATTTGGAATTTAGTCGATAATCACAATCATATTAAACATTCATAACTAATGAAAAGTTGGAAATTGAGAGCTGATAAAAGAGTAGTTCCATCACTACTGCCTTCACAAGAGATTCTGAACTGAGTTCTCAATGCAACTACTGGTGCGGCACAACCAGAGATGAATGCGAAGAATCGCGAGACTGCCCTCTATAGTAACACTTCACTCGATATTTCATTTTAAACTCTATTTCTTCTCTAAGTTTGAGTCGAAGTAAAATTTATAAATTAGTTATCAGTGAAACCGTTGTAAAACAGTTGTGGATCTCTTTTTTAATCAAATGGAAAGTTTATTTAGATAATAATTGAGCAATTGTTCACTGGTTACTCTACTATCCTCCCAAGATATCATTATTTGATTTCTCGTTAAACGGATAAAAGGCTTTAGCGAACAGAATATTGTGTTATCGACCCAGAATAAATCATTTTAGGAAATGATCGCAAAGACTCTATTCTGTTTATCCTGATTTGTTTTCATCAAAAACAGGATAATTAAAAATAAGTAATTCAATTATATTACATTATATTATTTTATATTATATGCCATATATAGTCCACATTATTCTCAACTTATATTTTGTTTTGTTCTTTCAGTTTAATATTAATATTAATATTTATATAAAATTGAAAACATTTGTCATAAGTTATAATTTGAATTTCATAAATAGTTATACTAAAAGTTAAGTCATTGACTGAAACTCAATGATAATTATTGAGACAATTAAATATCGAGTAATAAATTCTTAGTTAAAAGAAAAAAATCCAATTCATGTGAATAACTAAAAAAGAGTAGTCATCTGAACAACAAAAGTGAGGATTTATTTAATTTTATAGTTGAAGACGAGACAAATTTTTAATTAAGAAAGTCTATAGTGTGGCAAATGAGCAAATAATAAAAATAGTGAACACAGTATTTGAGTATTGCATACAACACATCATAGCATAAGAACGCAATAAATTTAATTAATTTATTCGCTTCACTTCAATATCATTTATAAGCAAAAAAGAGAAGATTTATCCAAATTCATCAGAAGCACAGCATAACTACTCTAAAACACAGCTTATATTAATATTATTCAAAATACATGTATATTAGCAAGATAGGCTTCGTTAGTTAAGCTAGTCTCATTAATTAAACCAAGATCATACTAATTGATGAGAGGATACAATTATTTTTTAAATTTTAATTAATTTCTTTAAATTATTAGTAAAATTATAAAATGTATCTTGCTTACCTATACTAATATACATATTATAAGAGAAATTTCAGTTTATATTTCATTTTATATAATATAATGAAAAGAAAATTAATATAAAATCTAAAAATAATATTTTGTTTTTAAAATCTAATGAAATGACGAAAAAATATTTTAGAATTCAATTCAATTCTTATTTTTATTGATTTAAAACTATTTGAAATAAAACAACAATTATTTTGTGATGAATTGTTATGAGTAGACTCTCGACAAATAACTTTTAATATAAAATTATATAATTTTGGTTTCGACCAAAATATAAGTTTTTGAAATGAAGTTTATTTTTGGTTTTGACAAAAGATTTTATTGGGAAATGAAAATCCGCTAATAAAGTGTTATATTTCTTTTGAATCCCATTCTAACAATTATTTTTTATGTTCACTCCATTATAGGCTTGTCTTCAGACAAACACTCAATTCCAATGATTTGTCAATTATTTATAGACAATAAGTACTAATCGGAATCTGAAGCAAAAAATATTATACTTTTATTTATTACAAAAGACATAACAAATATATTAATATTATATAATTACATCTGTTGTTTATAATAGATATCATTTATAATATTAGTTTCATATAATAGTATTCACTTTATTTCTTGAACTAAAAATAGAGCCTTTAATTTGTTTTTTATTTTAATTAAAATAACTTCGAAAAACTCATGAATAGACACTCGATTTAATACATAAACTAGAAATTAGAAATAATTTTCTGAATACAGAATTCTAGAACTATAATTTCATCATTGAAAATTATAAATTAATTATCATTATATTCATCACAAGCTGAATTATTTAAAATTACAAAAATTACCAAGGTACTATTTCTCTAAAAAATATCTGGCCTTAAAATGTGATTTAATTTAAAGTATTTGTAAATAAAATATAAATGAATTGAAATAAATTTTAATCTATGAGTAAATTGAGTAAACAATGATTAAATTAGATTTATTCAGACAAGCTGATATTTTTACCTTGCTATTATAAGAGATAAACTTTATTTTAACACTAAGAATAGATATGAGTAAGGCTCAAATGTTTATCTCTTCTAAGTTTTTCTCGAATTTTTGGAATTTAGAAAATTTAAAGACTGTTTAGAATTGAAATATAATTATAAAAAGTTACAAGTTTATTTTACAATAAATTAATTAATGGTAATCATCATATTGTAAAAAAAAGTTATTCATAAACAATTGATGAGATGTTTAAGGATAAGAGCTGTGGTCAATGGGCAGTGAAAGTGAATTATTCATAGTTAATTTAACTAGTAATTAAAATATAATGCATTTATTATATGTCAATTAATCAATACATTCAAGTAATGAATTTATGATTGAAATTAAGGAAAATAGTTAACATTTTCTATTATAGAATTGTTTTCTATTTTGTTGTTTTTCAATGCAATACATAACGCGTTATATACGATATATGAACGATAAATGTGTCAAATAAAGAACTAGTATTAAGTCGTGCGCCAGTGATCTAAAAAATCAATGCTATCCCTATCTAAAGGTCTGTTGGCTCTCACTGTTTGAGTGAAAAACTTCGTATTATTTTCCAAAAACAGATAAAAAAGGAAAGAAAGATCAGAGAAGAATGACTCAGTTATCGTCTTTATATATATATCACAAATACTGTAAAGAATTTTTTCTTTGAGTTTGGAAAATATCCAGTCTTGCAATTTGTCGGAATCATCTAAAAGTAAAGCATAGCCAAGATCGTTTCTTACAAATGTTATTACATAACATTTTTGGATCCATATATCAAATATACTCTGAAATCGTTTCTTGCAAACAATGAAATGGAGAAAACATTTTTTATTTATCTATTATTTTGTATTATATTTTGTATTACCCATAAAATAATAGTGTGTTTAGTATTTGCTGAAAGAATTTGCAATTTATATATATTTTGTATTATTTTCTACTTATGAAGACATTTGTCGTCGACTGACAATTCAATGAATGAATTATTCAAACAATGAAAAAAATAATCCCTGGGATTGAACTAAGGTTTCTCTTATACCCGGAGACAAAGTATTATTGCATTAGAAAAGTGAAATTCTTGTATATTTTGACTCAGAATTTGAAAAAATGTTAAAAAGGGTGACATAAAATCGAAGCATTTAATATAAAGTGAACAGAAATGAGAAGAGAATGAGAAGAGACAACTCATATGAGCTCATATTAGGCTCTTATACTTTAAAGTTTGAACATTTGTAGATAATCTGTGCTCACAAAAGCATTACTTAACTCTAAACAATATTAACTGAAGGACTGTTCGACAGCCTCTGATGTCAGAGTCAATAAGCGACACATTTTCTGTATTGAAATCTATATAATGATTGCTTTTTTTCATTACATTATAAAATCTTTTATTATAAATAAATAGAAAATATTATTTTGCTTTTGATTTAAACTTTTCAGTTAAATGTCTTTTATCTGATGTTCTCTCGCTATGAAAATATGGAAAAGATTTAATCGATAGAATCGATGCATTCAAGAGATGCGATCAAAAGACATCCTTTTAGTGCTGTTTGATAAGAATCATATCTGTCTTAAATTGAATTTATTTGATTAGACATTTGTTTTATTGTTGAATTTCAGACACCATTTGTCTTGAGTTTGGTTTTTATCAAAGAAGAAAACCTAAATGAAAATCGATTCAATTTTGATTCAGAGGACATCAAATACTGACTCCATTACTATAGCAACAGACATTTTTATGCTACTGTCCCTATCTTTAATACAATCTTCAGTCAATTGTGTGGTTTTGCATAACTGTATAACAGTTTGAATAACACTTTGAAGAAAGAAAATGATTCGCTCTTTCGCTCTATAACTCTATAATAGATTATCTAAAAACATATGAAAATATGAGTGATTAAACCCTTAATTGATTTATACGCAAAAGGATTATTAATTAATCACAAAAGCGTTATATCTATGACTGATATTTATTTTTAAAAATATTGAGAATATGATTTGATAAAAATGTAGATCATCTTGGTAATGTATATTCCACTTTTGAATATAAAACACATCAGATTCTGTATTATAAAGAGAAGAGTCAATCATTTGATAGGTTTGAGTCATATTATGGCAAAGATATTCAAAATATACTTTTGATAAAAATCAAAGAAAATCCCATTTTTTTCACACAAAGAGATAGAACTCATACATTGCTTTAGTTTCGATAAATTTGTAAAAAAATGAAATGCATTTCTCTTTTGTGATATATTTAGTGTTTTGTTGATTGTTGTGGTTGTACTCAACTTTTGTCAGCCCATTGCTAACTGTCAGGTATTCCCAGACGAACAACATTTCATGTATTAAGCAATGAATTACAGACCTCAACATAAGAACAACACCTAATATAATGTTTAGTACCTCTGAGGGTATGATCGCTACAATATTTAATATATTATTTTAAAATCAGAGATAAAATATTGTTTGTTTTATAAATTAAAACATCATTTTTGGCAAATTTTATAATTGAGTTCACAAATCATTTGAGACAACATTTGGGGTAATTTAATCGGATTTCAAGTCAGAGCTTAAGTAAATCTAAATTTAATTTTTCAATAAAATTAGTTATTTATTTATGAGTTGTTTGAGAGTTGAAATCAAATAATTGTGTTATTATTTGGCGATGAATACAAATATGAATTCATTGAATATAAGATTTGGAGTATCGAAAGATAAACACAATTTTATTAGTATTTTGTTGTGAAGCAAAAGAGTGGATATCAATGGATATCAATTTGTTGAAGAAAGTAGAGAATGATTTGTTGTTAGCGATGATGAACAGACAAAAACATTTCTGGAGTTCGTAAGTAATTTGGTATCACAATTGCAATAACAAAAATCAATGCATTTCACTTCAGTCACTCTTTTTCATTAGGAGTTCTTCATGTAATCGAGGAAAATAAAACTGTTATCCAATAGTAAAAACCAGTTGTTATTATTGAGAGAAAAGTTAGTTTAATACCAGAGTTAGTGAAAGTGATCGCTCGCTTCTGACAGAACTACTGACCAAAAGAAGTGAACTCTAAATGAGAAACAATACGAGTGTTCTTACAATACAATAGGATAGCAGTTCATTAGAGGATCGCATCCATTATTGAAGTTTATGTTAACTCCGATTCCAATTCACTTCCTTTTACTTTAGAAAAGACTGAATCAAATGAACGGAAAAATTTAATGAAATTCATTTAAAAATAGAGTTTACATCAAATGTAGAGAAAATCATTGGATTCCATACATTTCCTTAAAAACAAAGATAAAGTCAAACAAACTAAATGTTTTTAATCTCTACCCATCCCTTCCTATCCCTTCCCATCCCTACCCATCAATTGGTTGTCAAATAATATAAATTTTAGTTTTGGTTATTGAAATTGACAAAAGAAATGAGTCATTTGCCTGTTTGGCCTGTTTTGCCTCTTATTGAGAAAAGTGTCATTTATTTGGATAATAATTTTTCTATATTTAAAGCAAATTATTGTAACATAAATATAAGTGAAAGAAGACTTTGATTAATGTTTTTCTGACTAAACTGATGAACGCATTACTTTTAGACTGTCTCTTATCCAAACCCTCTCTTACAACAACTAGAGATGAGATCCGATGCCAGAGAGAGATAGATGGCTATGAGTGCAAAATGAGAGACAAACACATCACTACTATTGATGGCAATACAACAAAAGGCCAGAGATTTTGCTTAACTGTTAGTCTTATGAACTTTTTTATACATTCTGTTCAATGATGTGGTGTATGGGTTCGCATACAGACGCACAGACACTCACAGCATGAGCTCAATGTTGTTGTGCTTTTCATAGAGAACATCCATTTAAGCTAAAAGTATTTCTTGGCTCTCGATTTGATCCAGTCATTCACTTTACTCGAACATACAGAACCATTTCCACAATAATTTCTATACAGACTAATGCCTAATGGTTTTCACTGATATATACAGTCACTAATACCACATAAAATCGATATCAAAATATATAAACATTTTGGCCCAAAACTATCGCATAATTTTGTGATTTTATTTGACTTTAAATAAGAAAAAACATTATTAAACCCTATTTTTCTATTTTATATAATGACACCAATACTTCAATTACCTTCACTTCACTTCATTTTCATCTGAAATTGCATTTACTCTCTCATTCTTTCTTTCTTTTCACCTCAATTTGTGGACATTCCTTACTATCTCTTAACATCCCTTAACATCCATTTTTTCTAAAAATAAGTTTTTATTGACATTCATTTATTAATAACAATCATTTGATATAATATTTATAAAAATTCAATAAATCAAAAAAATTTAATGACTAATCATTTTAAAAATATAAAATTACTTTAAAATGAACTTTAAAAATAATAATCTTGCTTAATTAAAAGTTAGTGAAAAGCAAATTATTAGGAAATTAAAAGTTGATTTAAATAAAAAATTAGAGTTTAATGAAATAAATACTTTTGAAATGAGAGAGAATGAGGTTATAGTTTGTGGATTAGTCTGTTTGTATCGACTCTATTCTGTAATATATTGTAATATATGGTTTGATTAGGAAATGTAGGGATCATTTGCATCGATTATTTATGAAGTGTTTGACTTATTCGATGAAAACATTCATTCATTATCTCAAAGGAATTGATGTTCTCATCAAACAATTGACGCAAATACTGTATAAACACATATCATATGAGTAATAATATAATACTTATGTGACATAATTATCAAAAATATCCTCCATTTTATAAAAACAATTTATAAAAAAAAGGATTTATTAGAAATATCTTAGAAAGATATAATTTTTTATTTGATTTGAGACAATCAATAGTTAAAAGTAAAGAAATATTAATCGTATTATTTTGTATAATTCAGTGATTGACCGAATCATCAAATCATGAAATATGCAGAACAACAACAAAACAACGACTAAATGACTTTTTCTGTTCAACAAAACTATCATTTCATTGCATTAATACTTTTTTTTGAACATTAACTAAATGGACGCAAAACTTTTCTCTTCAACTAAACTCTATTTCACAATAAGTCTAGAAATCCATTATTTAAAGGTTTTCCACTGAACTAACATTTTATTCATTTTGTTTATAAATTGTATGGATTTTATGTCAATTTATTATTCGTGACAAAAGTGAGGACTAATTTCCGTCAAACTATTAATGAGTTTATCTTATTATCATTGTTTATATTTTTATATAAATTTCTACATGATAATATGATTGAAAGGAAATCATGCACAAACAACTTCTAATATATATTGCTAAAAATATATCAAGAGTATTCATATTTTATTATATTAGATTTTTAGAGAAATTCATTTAAATAAATACATTATTTTTAGCACTTTTTTTAAAAAAAAATAATACATTATTTTATATGAATTGAAAAAATGATAACTTTCTAAAAGTAGCGAACATTTTCATAGGCTTTGAATAATGCAATACAACCCCTAAACTATGTATTATATTTATAATAGAACACGAAATGAGAGGTAAAGATGGAAAGGAATTGTATGTATGTGTGTGTGTGTGTGTGTGAGAGAGAGAGAGAGAGAGAGAGAGAGAGCAAAATGTAAGCGCAAAGTAATTGTCTCGAAGGGCGTCACCCGATCTTTCAGATACTGTAAGAGAGACAGCGATCCGTTACGGCTATAACTGTAATGAAAGACTTTGATGGAAGTGAAGGCAGAATAGAGATCGAAAGCAAAGCCAAATGTATGTAAAAAGAGTGTTGAGAGCAACGAAAGTAACGAAAGTGTTTAGTAATAGTTAACATCAGAATAGTGTATAACCCATTAGATTATTGCCGAAAGAGTATAAAACAACAGACAAATACCTAATGCTTTCACACCGAAAGGTTTTATCTTTGATATTCAGTAAGATTTTTGTCTATATATAGCTTTTAAAAATATCTGTCTTTTAGACAGAGTTTAGAATAGAATATCTGTCGCACCAGAAATGATGCGAATTTAATGCATCTTTTCTTTTCTCTTTTCCTCACTTTTTCTTTGGTTTAGATTTTTTTATTAATATCTCTGAATCGTCGATAATATTAATATAGAATATAAAATAGTTATATAACTTTCAAAAAAAAACTTATCTATGCATCAGAAAATTAAAATATTGGTGAATGAAAAGAAATTTTGATGTATCAAGATGATAACCCAAGATTTTTTTTATATATAAATGTGAATTATTTTAATAGTAACGCTTAAAGCAATCACTTTATAACCTCTTTCATTGTTATTTTTCTTAAATAGATACTCATTTATTAATATTTTACTAAAATTAAATTATATGAAACATTTTTTCTAAACGAGAAAATGTCTCCAAATAATTCTCTATTCGATTCATATAATATTTAGAAATATTTTGAGAAATAAATATGATGTGATTCTCATAAAGTTTCTTCTCTTTTAAACTTTAAATACAACTCATTGAGAGTTTATACAGAATATGTATTATACAGTAGAAGTTCCCAGTTGTAAATTCCCCTACTGTGAAAAGCTCCTTGGTGTGAATACTTGATGATAGTTTG
>JAQFZM010000372.1:0-35650 GCA_034695785.1 Galumna obvia
AAATTATATATTTAGGGCTCAAATATAACGACAATATTTTAAGTTATATTTATTTAATATTTATTTGAATTTATTTGGATTTAAATTGATTTTCAAAAAATATATATAATTATGTCGACAATTATAGTGAAGTCTCGTGAAGTGAATCTAACAGTTAAGAAATGTTAACTAATTTAAAAAAACTCTCATTTATTTAAGTTTCGACAAATAATTTTCGAATAAATAGAGTTTCCATTTATTTATTGAATATTAAAAAAATGTTTAAGAAATTGTTTTATTTGATGACTGTATTCAATGGTCTTATATTCTGTGAGAAAGTGAAGTCTTTGTGTGAAGACCCATATATTTTTGCGTCAAATATTCTTCCAAACGGTACGGTACGGGTCTATCGCGGAGATTATTATTGGGAACTGACAGGTCTTCCCGACAGAGAGGCAATAGTGAGCGGACCCTTCAAAATATGGTTGAAATACATGGCGCCCGTCATTAAGGAAACCAGTATTATGACTGTATTAGACGGACCCATCGCTGGCAATACTTGGAAGTTCCAAGTTAATCGTATGTGGCAGTGGAACGAAAATGGAGAGCTAGAAGTCGGTGGAAAGGGTGGTGTCGAGTGGAAAGAGATCCCTAGAGGGGGCTTTCACTGTGCAATGAATGACGGAGACTTCGACAGAAAGGGTTATTCCCAAATGATTGCATTGAAGGCAATAAAAGCCTATTATTGGAAGACAACCGAAAAAATCTTTAAACCCGTCGGCGATGTATATAATGGACATATTGGCGGACAATTCGGAGAACAATTTCCAGAAGATATCACGAGTTGTATGACTTTCAAGTCATTGGATGCTAATCATAAGTATTACGTCTATTTATTCAAACAAAAGAAGTATTGCTTCCGACCCATCACTGGTGAAAAGGGATGTAAGGAATGGCGCGAAAATACAGAGCTCTTCGGTTGCAAAAAAGGCGGTTCTGGTGGTTCTGGCAGTTCCGCGGGTAAAGATAATAATAACGAAGAAGATGAAGAAAAGGAAGAAGGAGAAGAGAAGAAACCAGGTGATTCTAAGACAAATTCTCAAGACTTACAAGGAGGAGAAGAAGGGGTTACCAAAACTGGACAGACAAATGTGAAGTCAAAGGAACCCAGAGGTAACTCTTGTGATGAAACTCCTCAAATGGTTGTTCTTCTATTGTCTTCAGCCCTTTATTTCATTTATTTTAAATTATTTTAAGTTTAGTTTTATTTTATGATTTAACACAAAATTAATTTAAATTTTTGTTTAATAAAATATAATTTCAAAACATCTTCAGATGTCATTCCATTAAACCAAAGCTGTGTTTTCGGTAAATAATGTCTTTTAAAGTTTAAACAAATAAATTTAATGATAAAACTTAATAGGTTTTAATTATCAGCATTTTTCTGGATACAATTTTTACTTGTTTAATATTTTCAAGCGCGCATTTTAAAAATTCCTAGTCTAAGTTAAGAGGTTTGAACTCATGATTTTGGAAGTAGTAAGGTTAAAACTTTCCTAGATGTTGGTCAGCGACACTCCAAACGGATCCGCTCTAAACGCTATTCGTTGAGTCAATTCATTCGTTCATAAGTTTTTATTTTAAGTTCTATTCGTTTTTAAATTTATTTTTATTATAAAAAGAAAACATTCAAAACATTTTAATATTTATTTTCATAAAATTTAATAAAAAAGAATTTGTTTTAAATATGAAGTAATACTCGAATGAAACGAAACAAAAGTTTCATTTAATTGGTTTTCTTTCATCTAAAATACGAAGAACTTCTTCACACATACTTTCAGCCAATGTTTTATAGCTTTCAATTTCATCGATGACCTAAAGTTTTAAAATAATATAATTCATAAAACATTTTAAATTTTATACTTTTATTCTAACATTTTGTATGAATTTAAACTAAAGTTTTTTAAAAAGGATAAAATATTACCTCTTTTTTAAAGTTTTCGTCTTTAGTGTCAGAAGTGTTTGTCATTACGTTATAATATGCGCCCAAAACTCCTGTCTTTAGACAATTGACTCCAACCTATGATTTTTGAATTGAAATTCAATTATGTTTTAAGTATATTAAGGAAAATTAAAATACTTGTAAATCACTTTTAGTTGGAAAATGAATAATTTGTGCTAGCTCCTTTAGTGGTTCCCATAATTTTGATATAATTCTGGCCAAATTCATGGGTACTTCAATAGCATTTCTAATACCGACTTCAATGGCCGCTTCTCTTCTATTTTTTAAATAAAAAAAATCCAAATTATAAGTAACTCAAAAAGGAGTAAATTAGTAAATACCCTGCACATTCTTCAGGAGTGCTTTTCGGTAATTTAAAAGCCATCATATAATCGTTATACGCTGTAGTGTCGGCATCGATAAGAGATAGTAATTCTGTTATCGAAGAATTGAGAGGAGGAATGAGTCTACGCATCGGTTCTTCATTTTGTTCAAAAATTTTTTTGCCATGGGATAATTTACCAACCATCGCTGCTAAGGCAGCCCCTAATGCTCCCACATTAGCTGCCACTGAGCCACCGCCGGGTGCTGTAGTCCGGGCGCCAACAGAGTTAACAAATTCCTTAACAGACTTTTTAATCAAAGCATTTGAATTATCGTCGCTCAGCATATATTCAATTATTCTTTGATTTGGAATAAAAGGACCCAAAGAGTTGAGACCCAATCGATTGATAGCCAAATGAACTTTTTGGTCCTCTTCTAAAACGAAGAGCTTTTCTTTGTCGATGTAATACTGAGACACATCCAAAATGGCTTTTAGAGGCACTAATCCAACGATTTGAGAACCAGTGACGGGAAGGTTAAGTTCTTTGGCATCTTTAAGTACCTCTTCATAAACCTCATGAATGGGAGTCGTTTCGTGATCCAGAATATTGACCGTAACCTGTGATATGTTTGATTCACTCAACCACCATCCCATTGCTTGAGTTGATTTAAGTCTTCCTGGTTTATCACCACCTCTTCCCTGTTCTCTGATATTGAGAGCAATTTTATGCGACTGTTCTTTAGTTGATATTAAATTGACATTATATGCAATTAGGAATTTGCGGGCGCCGGACATTGTGGCGCCCCATCGCCCAACGAATTGGTTCGGACCAAAGTCTGGTTTCCACATTTGAGACTCAAGTTTTTGAGGTAAACCCTCGTATTCACCGCTTCTAATCTGAGGGACTGTTCTTCTGTAGTCATGATTAGAAGCGAATCCATACAAAAATACGGGAACTTTCAATTCAAGCGATAATTTTTCTGCAAATTTTTGGGCGCAATAAATGCATTCTTCCATTTCTACGTTTTGAACCGGAATAAAGGGACAGACATCGAGAGCACCCAATCGCGGGTGTTCTCCCTTTTGTTTACTCATATCAATCAATTTATATGCAATTCGGGAGCCATTCATTGCACCCTCTATTACAGCGTCGGCCGTTCCCACAAAAGTATATACTGTTCTATTGGTTGAGTAACCAGGGTCTACATCTAAAAGAGATACCCCTTCTGTCGAACGAATTGCATCAGCGATAGCCTCTATTATCTAAAAAATTTGATTATAAATTAGTTTTGGAATTTTTAAAATGCGCGCTTGAAAATATAAACTAGTAAATTCTATAATTTCTATTCAATTAATTATTACAATAACGCGAAAGTTAGCACCAATTGAACAAAAGAGAAGTTTTCACCTTGCTTATATTATTCTTTAAATGCTTTAGTTATCCATTAAAATACGAAATAATTTTATTCTTTTTTATTATTCAAACATTTTATTAATTTTCATTCGAATGAAATTTAATTTAAAACCTATGAATTTAGCAAAAAATAACCTTACTAATCTAATGTCGTAAAATTTCAATCTAATTATGTAGTTTTTTACATCTTGCATAACTTTACACTTTTATTCTAATTTAATTTTTAATATATTTTTTTTATAAATTATATCAAATAAATATTTATAACTTTAATAATAATTAACTTTTAAGGAATCAATTTTTAAACCTAGTACAATTTTTAAACTTTCTAATTTAATAAAGATTGGAAAATGTAATAAATTAATTGAAAAATTGCAGGTATTTTACTATCGTTTAGACCCGATGTCAAGGATTTGGACGAGAAATCCTTGAATCAAATGATTTAGAGATAACTGAGTTTTAAACAAACAAATAGTTTTCATATTATTTTGTATTCAATAAACGTTTTTTTTTTGAATTTGAAAATTTTCCACAAAAAATATAAAATTTAGTGCTTAGTAACATAATTATCATTGAAAATTCACCATGATATTATACTTATTGCATAAAATCAATTGGAATAATGCAAATATAATATTAACCTTGATAATTTGATTAAAAAGAACAATTCTATTCAGTTGTATTATTTATACAGAATAGAAAAATCATTGAAAAATATTTATCAAGATGTTAATTACAATTCATCCTTATTCTTAAATACCTTTCTATTTTATTAACATGTTTTTGCATAGCTGTATAGTTATCAAGGCATTTCATGACACACAACTGTTAATCTCAATTTCAGGTGTAGTTTGTATTTGACTTCAATTATGGTTTTATTTAGTTTAAAAAAATAGGACATCAAAACACCAAAACATCAAAATATCAAAATTGAAAACTTTTATATAATAAATGAGTTTTTAATAAAATAAATACCTCTTTATTCCTTCCCTCAGAAAAGTTTGGAACGCATTCTATAATTTTAGTCTTCATTTTAATAATTTTTATTTAAAACGATTTCCGACGAAAAGTTATTTTGAGAATTATTTGGACAAACGATTAGTTAATTCTTATATAAACTGATTGGAGAGTCGTTTCGATAAGAATTGTTTGTCAGTTCGGAACCAATTCGTCTGAATTATGGGTTAGAGTCCGCCTACAGACCAGTTTTAAATAAATGTTTGCGCAAACTTTACGCCCAATCAATCGCTTCAAAATACCTTCAAATTCATTCACAATTAATCCAAAGAAAACTGAAATCAGAGTTTTTCAACAAATATTGAGTTCAAATATTCTCACAATTTCTCAATGAATAACAACTTTTCGATTTATTAACAAAACATTTGAATCCAATTAAAATAAATAAAAAGAAAAAGATTTGATTTAAACTTTATGTAATAGGAAATTGTGGTCAAATGAGCAAGATCATATAATCAAATGATGAAATAAGAAGCACAAACTGATAAAAAGTTAAATAAAAGCGCCACTCATTGGCACAAAAGTTAATAAATATCTTTCAGTATAAACACGATTGAAGTAAATGTCTCTCTGTATGGCTTTTGAGTCAAATATTGTGTTTATATTTGATATGAAAATAACTAAAATGTCAAACAAAATGATAAATTGTTTTGCATTATATTTTTTTTACAATTTTTGCAATAAAATGATTGCAAATTAATTACAAAATCGTCAAACGATTGATAAACTATTCTTTGTTTTATACATCTTTTGGTCAACGATTTAAACATTTGGTAAGAATTAAATCCTTTTAAAGTTAGTATTAATACATTTTTGGAAATTTTCAACAAAAATGAGTTTTTAAAAAGTTTTGATGAAAACATTTATAGAAGACATGTGTCGTATGAATACACCGTTAAATACTTTAATCGTTAAATTTGTATTAAATTTAGTTAATTATGGACTAATTAACCAAATTTAATAAAGTTAAAGTTTTAAGCAAGGTTATTTGTGAGGGATAATATCATAATTTTGTTGAATATATTCTCAAAATTCGTTTGAAAATTCTTAATCTTTTTTATTTCAAACCATTAAATGATTAAATAAAATGTTTTTTCGGTTTTTAATTCATAGTTTTGTCGACATCTGATCACAAATAAAGATATTTAAGACATTTTTATTGGATTTAAGACAATTGTAAAACAAATTACTTAATTTAATGACAATTAAACCGATAATCTATTGTCGAAGAAAATGTCATCAAATGGTAAACTATTTTTATTATATTTTAAATCATTATTTGAATGGATTTAAGAGTTATTTAATTAAAATAGTATTTAATTTAGATTTAAATTATAGTTAATATAACGTTAATTATTAGAAAATATTTAGTAAACAATTATTTTTGTCATTATTTTAATAAAACATTTGTTTTGATTAAAATTTAATGACAATTAAATACTTTAATTTGTTTAAAAACTAATCAAAAGATATAATTATCTTTAATTAAATGTTAATTAATTATATTTTAGTTTAATTTTCAATTATTTAAGTTTTTATTATAAATTTGTTATAAATTTTTATGAAAAACTTTTTACATTATTTTAACTTTTATTCAATATTTTAAGATTTCAATGATTTTAATGTTTTTATTGAAATATTTTAATTAAAATATAGTATTGAGAGAACGACGAACTCTTTGTCCGAGTCTTGTGGTGACAATAATAGGACAGTTGTGGCCAACTATAGATCACTTGAAAGAATTGAAACAAACCATAACTTTAGACAAATTGAAGGCTCATATGTATAAGAAATACAGAATGACTTCAAATGAATGCGAAAAATTAGTTAATAATGCGCTCAACGATAAACTTCTCATAACAACCGAAGGAACCGATAAAACAGGAGATCAGATGTCGGTCTATATGATCCCTGAAGACAATAGAGTGGATGACGGACACGACTGGTACTGTTATGAATGCCATAAACCTGGAAATGTGGCCGAATGTGCCGATTGTTGGCGAGTATTTCATTCGTATTGCTCTAAACAAGCGGTGGTCGAAAGTGACGAACCCTATATCTGTAGTATTTGTAGCGAAACTCAACAACAAAAAGAAGGAGCAATCGGTCAGAAAATGGTTTCTTTCACTGATTTAAATAAACTCTTAAGTTATGTCTACAATCGTTTCGTCACAAAACAGAATAAAGATATAAATGATTTGCTTTCCATCAAAAACGATGACCCAAACATTCGTCAATTATTATACTATAGAATAGATTTGTCTCAAATTCTCTTCAAAACTAAAAACAATTCATATAAGAAATTAATTGAATTCCAAACTGACGTTCAAAATGTAGTTCATTGTATGTCATTACTTCACGGCTCGGATGTCGAGATAATTGGAACCGCAAACAAAGCGTTAACCGATTCCATCGAAGAATTGAATTTATTAAAAGAATGTGTCGATTGTTATCGAATGTTGAATGAAGACAATCGACTTTTTGTTAAGCTCTGCACTCCTCCCCACGAACTGGTCTTCGCTAAACAGAAGGGATATCCTTATTGGCCGGCAAAAGTCATAAGAAAAGATCCCATTACAAAACAGTATTGCATTCGATTCTTTGGACAATTTCACGAGCGATCATTTATTGATGAAAATAATATTAAACCAATTGACTCGACTCTCCAACAGCTCAGAATAACTAAACAGTCCCCCCCTTTAGCGTCGGCGATGAAAGAACTAAAACAATATCAAAACAATTTATTATCAAATCTTAACGGTTTTGAAGTCATTAATATTCGATCTCCAATAAGAGCCGTCTCATCGAAACGGCCCCGACGTAGGGCTGACGGCACTCGACCGCGAAAAAGGAATATTAAGTTTGAGGTTAAAACCGAAACGAATGACCAAAACGGACAAAACGAATCCTCCTCTGATTCTATTATACCGGACGCAAACGAATCTTCATTTATTGAAAAATCAAAGTCAAGTCCTAAACAATATCGAACCTCAACCCCGAAACCCAACGCTTTTGTCAAATCTCCGATTCGTACCCGAAATAGAGGAATGAAAGTTCCCTTTCAAACAAAAAGCATTGATTCAGAGCTTAAGCCAAGTCCTACCAGAAGTCGAAGACTTCAAAGAGTCTCTCCAATTAAAACACATAATTCGGTACCAATTTTTTTAAATCACTAACACTTTATAAATGTATTTCTAAAACTATTTTCTAATTACAGTTAACCCGTAAAACGAAAGCGAATGAAATAATAGAAAACAATTTAAATACTTCGCTTTCAGAGACACCGAAGAAAACAAATAATAAACGCACTAAAAAAATGATTAATGGTTTGGTAAATGATGGCTCAGATATTGGAACCGAAGAGGAACCACGAGCTAAACGCAATAAATTAGAAGAAGAGCCGACTTCATCGTTAGCCCGAAGCCGTCCCATCCGTCAAATAAAACCAAATTCTCGCTTCAAATCTCCTGAAATGGAAGTGAAAATTCCTCGAAGAAACCTAAGAAATAGTCGAATTAAAAAAGAACCGAAAGAGTCGGAAACCAAAGAGGATACCCTTTCTTCTAATCATATCAATGGTGGAAATGAGTATATATTTGAAGACGACTCAAATTCATTAAGTATTCCCATTATTAATAATACAAATAATATTCAAACACAAAGAAAATCAAATAAAAATTCAGATAAAATAAAGTTATCGAAGACTAACATCACATCAGAACAACCGGTTCTCTATAAACCGAATATAAATAATCTTCATTTTTCTCCGAATACTTCCCCGAATTCCTTTTCAGAAGTCAATACAACTCAAGACATAACCTCAGATTCAAATTCGGTGCCAACAACCAGTCCTAAAGGCAGAGGTCGGCCAAAAGGAGTAAAGAACAAATCAACTCTGGAAAAGATGCGCGCTATGGAAACCTTGAAAATGCCTTCCTCTCCACCCAATAAGCGAATGCGAATCCCAACCAAAGAATTTAATATTGGAGTCATCGGCTCTTCCGGTTGTAGTAATAATTGTCAGCAAAAGTTTAATAAATACGCAAAAAAGTTAAAGGAAGAGGTCGAGACTCAGTTTAAGGATGAAATTAAACAAGTATTGATTTCTATTGATTTCCTTTAAATAATTTTTACTTAAATTTCAGCTCAAAAAAGATTTGGAATCCGTTAAACAACTTAACTATAGATTAGTCAATGAAAACAATTTACTGAAAAATGAATCTCAAGGAAAAGAAGAATTAACTGCTATTAAACAAAGACATTCTCAACAAATATCAGAAATAAAAAAGAAACAATGGGTACAAATTACTATAAATTACTATAAATTAGTATAAATTAGTATAAATTAGTGAAAATCTTTATTAATCATTTGTTTGTCTAATTATTTTTCTTATTTATAGTGTTTTAACTGCGAGAAAGAAGCCATTTATTTCTGGTTTGTTATCAAATTTCTTATTTATTTTAATTTATTAAAGAATTTGTTTTTGGGAACAGTTGTTGGAACACAAGTTATTGTTCGACTCAGTGTCAACAACAGCATTGGCATAACGGACATAAAAAGAACTGTCGTCGGGTCTCAAACAAACGCTAAAAATTATTATACAAAACATAATTATATTTTAAATTACAATTATTTTGAATTTATTCTCAAAATATCCTTTCATTGTATTTAACAAAAAATATATATTTTTGTTTTTAATTCATGTTTTCAGCAAAAAAAATCAATTATAAGAATTGATTTAATATATTATCACTTTTTATGCAAAATCAAAGAAATCCAATATTTTTTGTGAAATTCATTGTTTTTTGAATTCAATTTCATTAAATGTAAATTAGATTTGACTCCGATTTCATTTCAGAGAAAAAAATTCATTTTTTTATTTAAATAAATAAAACTTAAAAATTTTGTCGATTTGTTTCGATTTTGAGTTAGTTTTGATTCAAATGTTTTGAGAAAAGTTTTGATTTAAAATAGAGTCAAATTTGGCGCTCATTTCAATGATTGCAATATTGTGTTCATTGACTGTTGACTGACTTATGACTGACATGTGATTCACTGTTTTGTCAAATTTCAATCAATTTTGTCGTTATTTTGTATTTAAATTTTGTAATCAAAAGACAATTCATTTAAAATGTGCGAAACGGACACCGATTGGGGCCAATGGGTCGACAAAAATGATGACAAACCAATTGATCCTAATCTTAATGAAAGTGTGTCCTCAAAGTCTTTGCAGACAATCAATGATTTGGGCGAATATGAAATGATTAAAATCTTTGGTTACTTTACTATAAGAGAGAGAATTGTCTTGAGTTGGGTTAACACCAAATGGAGACAATACGTTCATCAGTCGTTTCTGTCGGAAACCAAATTAGATGCCATGACTTTCGATGCAAAACATGGAACCGTTCAACTCATGTGTCATTTGATGGAAAGATTCCCAAATGTGCGACACCTGAGTCTTGTCGGTGTCTCCCCTTTTGAACAATTTGAAAATATTAAAGAATTGATGGAAGCGATTGTCACCAATTGTTCTCAATTGCAATCAATTGATTTGGGAGTCTTAGATGATGTCTTGGATGAAGTCTTTAAACAAAATACTGATTTCTTTCTTAAACTTCAAAAAATCGTTTCTTTAAATATCAGTGAAGAGGCCCTCAATTGTATAATTGGTTCAAACAATTTGAAGTCCATTCATATCAATAAAAACGACAGAATCTCTAAACTAAACTTCAAAAGTTTGGGACCAAAAATACGTGAAATTCATTTAATCGATACTCAGATTTCAGAACTAAATGACATTAAAGATCTTTGCGAAGGAAATGGAAAACTTATAGAAATACTTTCCATTGATATCAAAGATAAAAGTGTTTTACCACTAATTTGCGATAATTTAGTGAAATTGAAAGAAATGAAAATATGTTTATATATAGAAAACTGTTATTTTACTCAATTCGAGAATTTAAAAGAATTAAAGTGTCTTCAAATCGCAGCCAAAGATTCCATTTTCAGAAGTGAAGAATTTATGGATTTAATTCGAGCCCTTAGAGTCACCCGAATCTCTGATATGAAGATAGAGTTGTCATCAATGAATAACATCGCAGTCACCGACAAATCACTTAAAGAAATGCAAACTAATTGTCATTTCATTGAAAGACTTGAAATAAGAGGCGCCAACTCATTGACCGGTTCCGGAATGTATTATCTTGCTCAAATGAGTAATTTAAGGCATTTGAATCTTAAGAGATGTGTTGGAATAAGTGACCAAGTAGAAATTGTTATCACTTCATGTCCTCTACTTCGAGATTTAATAGTTCACAGTTGTCCACACATTACAAATACAGTCGTCAACGCATTCATAGAAAAGGCAAAGTCTTTACCCAACGAACACTTCTTTTTAGATGTAATCGACACAAATGTTTGCCCCGAAATAGTGGAACAAACACCGGTTCCACATAATCTAAATTTGTTGTGCGATATCGATAACTGCAGTTATTCTTCGTGTGAACACGGATGGGGTGCCGATGGATACAACAGTGGACCCGAAGATTATGAACATGTGATGGATGACTACGAAGATTATGATTTCTATGGAGATGAGGACGACGATGACTATTATGACGATTACGGCGATGAAACTATTGATATTGAGTTGAGTTAATCGTTTTATTTAACATTTGATTGATATTCAGTTTTGAGTTAAGTTTTTGTTTGCATTTCTATTAATAATATCGAAAATACTGTAATTTTTATATATAAAACAAATGAAAAAAATCCATTAAATATAAAATCTTTTTCTAATCTCTGGCCCTAAAAGTAATTATTCTTCTAATCTTCTGAGGAAACATTTTTTTTGTATTCAGCTATAAATTGGAATTAAATAAATATTAAGTGTTTTAATCATTTTATTTATATTTTTATGTTTTTATGAAATAATTTAGTTTTTTTATGAATAGTTTAGTGTTTTTTGAAAAGTTTGTCAAAAGTTTAAAACTATTTGAGATCTGAAATCAGTTTAAACTTTAAAGAAATATTTGTTATAAAGTCTTGTTTTTAGGACTACTTTTTGTTTGTTTTATAGTTTAAATTAGTTGTAAAACGAGATTCTCTTCCCATTGATTGGGAGCTCATCTCTGGTGGAGTTCCCAAAACCAATGGATTCATTATTAAGTGAATCAGTGAATCAACTTTTGAATGAATGCTGAATATGTGTTATAAAGCTTTTGAGTGGCGTTTTTGGTCAACAATGTGTTCAGTGGCGGAGCCCTCAATCGATGGAATGCTTCGCTGAAAAGGGAGGCAACAAAAGAGAAGCGCCGAATAGTTGGTCCCATTCATTGACACTTTGCCATACGTTAAACCAATGAAACAGAACGGAAGCGCTGGACATCAATTTCGTACTTTTATTGAACAATAATTTCAGGCAAAATAGTGTCCGATAGGGAAGAGATGTCTGACGTAATCGATGGACGGCTTCAGTCATTGTTGAGGTTTGGTATCCATTATGTGAGTGTTGTCTGAGATCTGGGAATGCATTCAATGCAGTCATAAATATTTGATAGTTTGTCGACCTTTCGATACCTGCAGTCAATACAGTGTTCACCAAATATTTGGCAAATATTTTGTTAAACAACTCTTCAGAGACATCATAACAACAGATAAGAAATAAGTCGTTTTTTGATTAAATCATTTTATTATAAATCACTCGTTTTGTCATCAAATTATCGACAATTCTGTGATCTTTTTGTTTGTCTTAAATGTGGAGCCAATGATCTTTTGATGTGATATTCAGTGATTGGTTTTGTCCACAATATTCTGATCAGTATTGAAGTGATGGCGACTAATGGTTCGACAAACGAGAGACCGACTAACGGTCACCCAAACAATAGTTCCCTTCAGTCTATTGTCGATGAGTTTATGTGTTCTCAGTTGGGGTTAAAAGGATATGAGTGGACACCAGTTCAGAGAAATGGTGTCACAAATGACTCTCTTTTGAATCAAACTTTAAATTCAAGTCAAAGAACTAAAATAGTGGACTCATTAAAGGCTTTGGGCCGACAATACGTCAATTTATATGCACCACAACTGACGGCAATGTGTGAGCGGTTGGAAGTGAGCCCTTCCACTGCTTTCTCTACTTTCGACAGTGTCTCCAATGAGCTCTTCATTGAAGGAATTAAATGGAATCATATCATCACTTTTTTGGTGTTTGGCTCTCATTTTGCATTCAATTGCGTTCAAAACGGTTTTCCAGATCTGGTCAACGAAGTGTCGCATTGGATGACAGCATATATCGACCATAATTTGAGTCAATGGATTTCAGACAACGGAGGACTGGTTTGTTATACCTTTTGTTATACCACTTATCTCTTATTCAAAATATTTACTAATTTATATCATTAGGAATATGTGATCGAATTGGCCGCCGACAAAGTGGGCCGACAAGAGTCTGACGGCAACTCTAAATTGCTTTATGGAGCGGTCGGTGCGTTGGGAGCCCTCTCTTTGGGTCTTCTTCTCAGAAACTTTAGTTTTTTCAAATGATTTTTTTGATTAAATTTTTTTTATTTAATTTAAGAAATGATTTTTACAAATAAGTATCGAATGATTCCGAACTCTCTCTACAAATATATTATAGATTTTTGTCGATTTCGATGTAAATTATATATAAATAATTATTTATATATATTATACAAATATATTAATATTTAAAACTAATGTCATCTCATATGTCGATAACTTTTAGAAATTTTTTTTTTAATTAAAAAACAAAATGTTTTAAAACTAAAGTTATTTTGAAATAATTTCACTAAAATTTGTTTTTCAAACCATAAAAGAATCCAATCATTGGAATAAAGTTGGGGTCAAATGATTAACTCAAAAGAAACGGTTAATATCGAAGAAAATTATGTGTTTCACTTAAATATGATATCCAGTCCTTAGAACAGACTTATAGAAACCCTCAAACTTTTAGTGAAGACCAGAGCGCAGATGGTATTCCGCTGTCTCTCAATTTTATTAGATTCCATTAAAACCTGTTCACATATTTGTTGAGCACTTTTAGTTTAAAATTATTTTTTAGTGAATCATATTTTTAATTGAGCAAGTTCATCCTTTTTATTACATCAAATGATCCCTCTCTGACTTTCAAAGACAATTCAATGATCAACTCTTTTGTAAAATATTAGCAATAATTTGTAAAAAGTACTGAAGACAAGTATTTTCATAACTTTACTTAACATAACATTATATTTATTACTTTAAAAAATAAAAGAATTTATGTTTTTTATGAATCTATTGTTTAAAAACAAATGAACTTTAAATTAAAGTTCAAAAAAAAACAAATATTAGTCTATTTTTCAACACTAAAAGTCATCAAAAGTATCCGAAAAGTCTTTAAAATTTTTAATTTATTAAAAATAATTAATTTTCATTACAAAAGATTCCGATTTAATATAAATTTTGAGTAATTTTATTGAATGTTTCAAATATCGATTTAAATGATAAAAATATTTCAATGAAATCCAGTTTTAGAGAATTTATTACTTTTATCTAAACTTTAAAAAAAAGAAATCCAAGAAAAGTAAGGCATTCATTAATTATTCATTATTTTTAAAAAAGAAGTAAAATTAATTTCAAAATATTTTATACTATTTTTTATTTGAAAATATTATTTAATTTTTTATTTTATAAATTCTTGATTTTTAAAATACAAAGAATACAATAATTATTTATTAAAATAAAAATTAAATATTAATATATTTATATAAAAATAGTTGTAATTAAATCAAATCATTGATTATTTATAAATATTATTGTTTTTACTTAAAAATTTTAATTATAAAATTATTTTAAATTAATTATAAACTGTAAGCCTATAATAGATAGTGTTTTGAGGGGTATATAAAGCAATGTTTGCAAAAACTTTTGTGTTATATGAAAGGAGAGAAGGTTAGCACTCCCCTCGACGAGGACGGAGTATAACACATAGGCGAGGGGGCACTCATTGTCTGCTCGGCAATGCCTTCGCCGCACGTTTTTTTTAAGTTGAATTATTTAAAGAAAACTGAATTTTAATAAAAATATTGAATTTATTGAATAAATTAGAATTTCAACGATTGAGTCCAGTATTAAGAGAAAAGGATTTACAGATTTTAAGTTTAAAACATTGAGAAAATCTTAAATAAAAGAAAATTAAATTATAGAACGAATTATATTTTAAACATTTAATAAACAAATTTTGAAACCAATAATAAAAATAAAGTCGGAGTTCAACGAATGGCCAAAGAGTTGGATCTTCTGATTGTCTCAATTCCTTACATTCATTATTTTACCGCTAATTTGGAGAAGAAATCAATTAAAAACAGAAAACTATTGGAATGACTTACGTTATGGTTCTCTTTTCGGTGCTTTTAATCTCAGGTCGGGCTCTGTTTAGAATCTTTAAGAAGTCTGAAGTCTTTGCTCTCATTCTGGAGTGAATGTATGCTTTGGAACACTTAATGTGATAATGAAGATAATCACGAAAAGTATGGATCAAATTAATGGTATTATCTTTAGAGTTCTTATTGGTGTGTCGCGGGAACAGAACAAAAGTAATGTAACCGATATTTTCTCCGATTCGGGCCTCAGTATTCTGTAGTTCCATCGGTGGTTCTCTGTGTGAAAAGAGAACCTGAGGTGCAGTTTGAGAGGCTTTACGGCCTTCTTTGAATTCTTGCATAAATACTTTTCCGATTACGATATCGTCTTCGTCTTTAAATATAGTGGAGAAGACAACAGTGACTCTATCGGGTCGGGCCTCGACATACATCGTTTCCTCATCCCTATAATGAATGACAGCCCTCTTCTGTCCTTCGCTTCCGTTTTCCTGAAACTCGAAATACTTCTCAAAGACTGACGCAAAACAATTACGTTTGAGAAGACCCGCCTTTTGTATCATTTGTTCATAATTTTCGGGTAAATTCTTTAAATCAAACAAAAGCGTCACATTATATCCATCCTCTGGAGGAACCATCAAAAGTGATCCGTACTCTCTCTTCAAGAGGTCGTCCGCGCCGTAACTTTGAAGTTCTTTATAAAACTTCAACGAAATACTGATCCGAATCTTTGCTTTGTCTCCATTCAGGTTTGAAATGTGAAAGAGTACGCCATCGAAATCAGCGACAATCACTTCCACGGATTCCAACTTATTATTGGATCTGATTTTTATAAACAATTATTAACAAAATTAAAACATTCAAAATATTAACTCATTTCTCACTCAATTTCTTGTATTTTGAGGCGAAGTATATCTTCAACCACTCGATTATTGATCTCAAGAAGAATCATATCTTTAATGACTTAAATAACGGAAGAATCGGCGAAAAAAAGACGAGTTTTGGCGTTAATTTCCGCCCTTTTATGTAATGACAACACAAACACTGAAATCATTTTAAACTATAATTACGTCAATAAATAAATCAACACTTTTTGTCTGAAATTCAAACTTTGATTTTAACACTTTTTTCAATTAAATTATAAACTTTTAAAATGTTTAATTAAAATATAGTTTAAACTTAGTAATTTGTATCATGATCATTTATTTTAGTTAAATCAAAAATTATTATTTTTAAAGAAATAAAAGACGTATTTTATTCATATTAAAAATGATAAATGATCATGCTACTTTATTTAAATAGACACAATATGTATAGAAAATTGATTTTTTGAGATAATATGGTTTAACAAAAAATGATAAACTCGTCAGCGATTAATAAGAAATGATAAAAATCAAGACTCAAACCAATTGTTTATAGTTTGGAGTATTTAATCGATAATTAAAAGAATGGAAACAAAAATTTCTAATTTGAAAAAATGTGTCAAAACTTTTTCAACATAATATTTGTCTTAAATAATAACATTAATAATAATATTTATAATTAATAATAACTACAAAATGAATGCTTTAATACAATTAGTTGAGGTATTATTACCTCTGTTTTATTATTAAACTTTTATACATTAACTCAGGGATTAAAATCAATTTGACTTATTTTATGCAATAATCGGTTATTGAAAATGCAATAAAAAGTATAAAACAATGATAATGAGTAAGGAATGGTCAATGATTTTCATTCTAAGACTGTTAAACTTTTGTATTTTGCCCTTTTTAGTTCTTTATGGCAAATCCGGGAAACCCTCCTTTGCCATCCCTGATAGTGAGTATTAACTATTTGTAAAAATGTAAAAAATTTGAACAAATATTAAGACAAAATTATAATTTAATTTCGAAAATTTCTTTAAATTTTTCGGTATACCATAAAAAGTCAATTTTTAACGGAAAAGGCGTCAGTCACTGACCTGAGCTCTAAAAGTTCTGAAATAGAGCTTTGACCCGGACTTTACAACTTTTCAAAAAGAAATTTAGATGAAACACAACTAAAGCAAATGAAATCCAATTCTATTATTATTTTTTAATCGTTTTATACTCAAAATATTGATAAATAAAAAAATTAAAGTTTAGCGTTCAATACATTCAATACATTTAGTAAAACAAAATTAGATAAAATTAGATAAAAGAGTGACTTTTCAACAAATTTGGCATAATTTCGGCCAAATTATAAAATAATGGTTTAGAGAAATATGTTTTATACAATAATAGTTTTAAAGTTTAAACCACTGAAACGCTATTATTTATCGAATTATTTAATTTATTTTTTAAAAATGTTTGTGATTTGTGGTCACCAGAAGATTAAAAAGATTTAAAAACAAGTGATCACTAATATTATTAACATTAAATTATTTTCGGTTTTCAAATCGAAGAACGACCGGATATTTTGGTCGCGATATTAAACCGATGTCCTCGTCGTACGACAATTCAGTTATTGGAGTCTTTGAAATGATTTTGAATTTTTGTATCAAAAAAGTGAAACAAACAAAGAGTTCCATTTGTGCCAATGACTCCCCCGGACACGACCTCTTACCTGTTCCATATAAGTAAAAAATTTGGAATGATAAAAGTATAAGCTTACCAAGGGAAAATGGAATAAGTGTCTCAGGTTTAAAAACACTTTTACCATCTTTATTTAGAAATCTGTTGGGATTAAATTGCTCGGGTAAATGCCAATTATCAGGATCATTGTGTACAGCCCAAAGATTTGCAATGACCAGAGTATTCTTTAGAACTTCATATCCACCGACAGAAGTGTTGTCAGTTGTGATCCGCAATAAATTCAAAGGAGATATCGTTTTCCAGCGATAGATCTCATAAATGACTGCCTGAGTGAATGGCATTTGAGTCCTTTGAGCCCATGACGGGAGTGAATGTCGGCCACAAATTTCTTCTATTTCTTGATAAACATTTTGTTGTATTTCCTGATGTCCGGCCAGAATAAGAAGTGCCCACTCTATTGTTGTTTTCACTGTTTCAGTGCCGGCAGCAAAGAATCCCTGGACATTACCGGCCAACATATTTAATGTAAATGAAGTGTCTCTTTCTATCTCTTTATTTCTTTTCATTTCCAAAAGGAAAGCGTCGATATAATCCCTTATATTATTCTCATCTAAAGTTTTCTTATGTTCTGATATTTGATGTTTAATATAATTATTAACAATAAGAAAGTCTTGTTTTACTTCTTTCAGTCCAAATAACCCGAAATGAGCGCAAAGTTTTGCAAACATTGGAAAGAATGTAATGAAACCGGTCTGACCCAACTTCTTGATTGCGTGTTCTATCGCATTGTCCAGTAGTGCTCTGTTCGGATCGTTATAATCAAATCGTTTGCCGAAAACAAGGGCTGAGATATTACTGGAAGTAATCGAAGCCAAAAGCGAACGAATTTCCACAAAATGTCCATTGAATTGTTCAATACGTTGACACAACTCAATCATTTCATTTCTCATATGTTCTTCCATTGATATTTTGCCAAAACCCAAATTTCTCAACTGATATAAAGTGAATCGTTTTTGTTCCCTCCATTTGTGACCACTAAGAGTACCAAAACCTATTGATTTTCAATTTATTTAATATTTATTATTTGATTATGAAAATGAAAGAATAAAAAAAATAGTAAACCCTGTAATTCCATCAAAACATTGAATGCAACGTCTTTAGGTCGACCCAAAAACTGGTCCTTTCGAAAGGCTTCGTTTATTGAAGAAAAATCATTTAAAATAATTACTTTTTTATTTCCCAAACGAACTCTGAATTATTGTAATTGAAATTCGATTTATGAGTGATTAAAGTCTGTAATAATAACTCACGAGAATATATTCCCATATTTTTTACTCAAACGATAAAACGTGTGATGAGGACTCTTTCCTAAAAACGGCAGATATCCTACAAATGGTAATCCAAAGGGTCCGTTCAGTTTAGTTTCAGCTCTGGAATTGTGTCCCAAGAATTTTAATGTGAAGATTATTAGTATTATTACTGAAAAACTTAAATATAAAGAATAAAACAAATCATTCATTTCGAAAGTTATAAGTTATAACTCAAATGAGTTTTAGTCAATCAATTCTTTCAAAACTAAATCATTTTCTTTTTCTTTAAAACTTTTGTTTTTAATGAATCGTAAAACAAATCACACGAATGTTAACAAAACTTATTATTAAGTCTACAATTAATTCGTACATAATTTATAGTTATTTACTATAGAAAAGTTTCCTCTAAATAATAAAAGACAATTAATTATCCATTAATTATTCATTAATTATCCATGCTTATCTATTGCTAATCCATCGCTCATATGTTTAGACGTCATCGAAGACCCATTAATTCTAATTTTCTTTTTATAGTTTCTTTTAAGTAATAAAACGGATCTTAAGTTTAAAACATTAGTCAAAACATTAGAAAATAAATTCTCTAAAAATAAATTCAAACTTTAATATCATTTAAAAATATTGAAATAAAGTTTGAAAAAAAAGTTCCAAATGATTGATATTCGGAAAGTCTGTCACAAAATACTCTATTATTTTCTTCTTCTATAGATGTCTAACACCAAAATCAGAGCCAACGCAGAGATCACTAAATCGATTATTAAAACTACGGGAATGACAAAATAGGGCCGTATATTAAGTCCCAGAAATACGGGAACCAATTCAAGATTATTTATTCCAGTGAGCGGTCCATAAAAGAGAAACACATTAAATGTGATCATAAAACTAAGAATTGAAATAATGGAGAGCCATAAGAGTGGAAGCATTGCCAAAGTGTATGTCGCGTATGTGGCCGACAGGTATGTCAAGAAAGTATTAAAGAATGAGACTGTTCTCACACATAATATTAACTTTCGATTAAACACAACAGTCATAATCTTAGCACTCATTTTGTCTAATATAGTATCGCATTTGGAATCCATAGTTTTATTCTCAAAACTGTTTCCATTATTACTGGAATTCGTGAATGTTTTACAATTCCAGGTATTTATTGTCAAATAAGTTGAATAAATACCACAGAATAGAACCGACAAACATATAGGAACGCAAATTATCATCAAAGATCTTCTGATGACCGGATGAGAACTCATTAACTGATTGCTATCAGACATACTTTTAATATGTTTGAAGACTTTTGAAAAATAATTCGAATTATTTTTGTAATCATTTTTATTGTTATTTTGTTCGTGAAATTCATTATTCATATGATCTGACAATTTATATAAAAAATAATGTAAATATTAATACAGTTTTACAAATTATTGAAGAATAGAATATATTTGAGTTTTATTTAGAAATATGAGTGAATTAAACAAAAGAAAAATACTCAATGCAAAAGTTCACTGAGCATTAGTACGAAGTTATTTGATATTTGATATGTGGTTTAGAGCTCACTTTTTTTTATTACATTTTAAACTACTTTTAATAATTTAATTTTCATTAAATATTTTGGTATAAAATTGTATTATTTTATAATAACTTTTAATTTAATTCTTATTATAATTTAAGAGTTGTGTTATTTTTTGTAACCCTTAAAGTATTTATTAAAATGAGTCAAATCTTTTTAGATTTACCTTTGGCTCAAATTTCGATAAACTTTTTATTTGTGATAAAATTTAAAAATTATAGTGAATTTGTAATAATTAATGAATTTTTACCGCAAAATGAAGTAAATAAACACATTTTTGTGGAATTCGGTTAAAAGAGTTGATTCACAATTTATGTGTGACTTTTGATATATGAAATTCTTTGAAAAAATAACTATATTTGAACTCATTTTTTCTTGAATTCTAATCCGAACTCATTCTTAACCCACGGGTAGACATCGGGACAGTCGAAACATGTGTGCAAATATCGCTCTCCTTTGAGTTGACGACTCGCGAGTTTACATGACTTGGGATGATTACAGGCCACCAAATTTGGTTCAATATCTTTCTTACACTTAAAGGGCTCGAAGTTATTCAATTGAGCAAGGGGAGTCGGTGTTCGCATCCATTCAATAGCTTGGTAATTTGTTACAAACCAGACGTCCTATCATTTTTTAAATATTCATTAGAACTGAAAAAAATTAAAAAAAATCGAAAATTACTTTATTTTCGATTAAATCGTCTAAAAATCTGAGTAAAACTTTAAAGTTTTGCTTTTCTTTGAACCAAATGGTGTGGAAATAGAGTCCAAACGGGGCTCTATTTGTTTTGTAGTGTCTATTAAAGTTATCCATAAGCATTGAATAGATCTCTTCCTCAGACAAATGAGTCGGACAACTGTCAACCATTGCACAAATGTGTCCCTAAATTATAAAAATATAGAATAAAAGTAAGTAAACAAAAAAACATTTAAGTAAATACCTCGATATCAAAAGGATTCATAATCATTTCCCACATTCCAGTAAAAGAACGTGAGGGACATCTCTGTCTTGAGCCGTGACATTTGTGAGGGATTCTATAGTCCAAAGTGAAGGGCCAAATAGGAGGGTCTGAACGGGGGGCGACCATACTTGAGTCATATAGAAAACCAAATTCTTTCATCTATTTTACAAAAATAATTAATAAATCTATTTATTGGAAAAAAGAGAGTTTAGTTGAAACCATAATAAATTGTGTGTTCCACCCGACTCTTAAAAAGGGAACTCTTGTGCCTCTCAGTTCATCGAGAGGTATTCCAGCAAATCTGTTGACAATGTTAGCCATACCGGCGAACTCATCGAACCAGTCCTCCATCGTTGCATTGAAAGTCCACCACAATTCTGGCTGTTTATGACTGAAACAAATTTCTTTTAATTTAATTTTATTTGATTTTTACTTAATTTACGTAATCGAATGAATAGCGATTTCATGTCCGTCGTTCCAAAGTTTCTGGACGTGTCTGTAATTTGTGTACTCATGGCTCAGGAAGAATGTTGTCTGAATGGGACATCCATTAGAATTGGTTCGATTGGCTGCGAATATCTTTTGATATATTTCCCAATTCTCGTTATTGACGGCGTCATCAAAAGTTAAGATAACTATTTGTGGCGTTTCTTCTGGTTTCAAACCTCCGGGTATTTGAGTTCCGTCATTACTGCAGAAACAGTCGGGAAGAGTGCAGTTGTTAGCATCACATCTTTGAGGTGCATTTGGGTCATTCTCGGGGTCACACCACGACTCGTCTGAAGCATCGGCACAATCCAATTGACCCTTTTTTGCCCAAAAAGATTAATAAAATTAATAAAATTATTTGGAATCCATTTATTGATTACATCGCAGAACAAGTCTTTATTCAGACATTTTCTATCAGCACAGGCCAACTGACCGCTCGGACAAATCGGTTCGTCAGTTGAGAGAAGTGGTCGCGGAGTACTAACATCTGATTAAGAATGAGAACAAAATATAAATGACAGGAATGAAAAACATTTGCTTTAATGTGAAAAGTGTCAAACCGTGTGATTTCTCGCAGTTATCGATTTTTAACTTAAAATCACAGATCTGTCGGTCCACATCAAACCATAAGCCCGCACTACATCTGAATTCGAGAACCTTTTGCCTAGGGCACCAATAGTATTTTGCACAATCTCTTATACCGATTGCATCTGGATTGCGATAAAATTTGCCATTATCTATGCAAGGTACTCCATCCACTGAACCTGAAATGTTATGCAAATCAATTATTAGAATTTCATTTCTTGGTTGTAATGATGTTTAACATTGTTTGCGATGTTTGCAATGTAAGTAATGTAAGCAAGGTCATTTAATTTATTGCTTTATATTTTATGGTTCATTGAAAGTGTAATAACACTTCCTTTAAGGCATTAAAAACTACTTAAACAACTCTATCAACGATTGCTTCCATTACAACATAATCTTCATTATCTTATTTTTGAATCTGAGGTCATCACAACATATTGAGTCGATTGATATATGATTTACTCTTTTTATTATATAATTATTTATTAATTATTAATAACTTTATTATAATTCAATAATTTGTTTCAGTAAATCAAAAAACCGTTCATTAATTAAGAAAATCTAAGAATTAATTTTCATTAAAAACTAATTTTATATAATATTAATAATAAAAGAATATTTAATTAAAAATTGTTTTAAAGAATTCAAAATTCTTATTAAAATACAAATGAAAAAATGTTTAAATGAATATGAAAATTAGTTTAATTGAAAGGAATTTAACATGGTGAGTTTTGTTCAATAATTGCTGTAGCGAGGCCATACAACTAACATGGTACAAATATAAAGTTCAAATACTTTTAAATAATAAATTAATTAAAAGGTATATAATGTCAATGTTTAATGTTTGCCAAAGATTCTAGTACAGATATTCATTAATAAACTGTGCTCATACTTTATCTCTACTGTACAAAAGCAAAGCATAGAATTTTAATATTTATGTTCAAATAATTTAATTTTTAAGCTTTTTATTTATATTCAATTTAATGGATTTGTTCTAAAAATTACAAATCAGTACTATTTATATAATTTGTATTTAAAGTCATTAATTTATTCTGGAATTCCATCACAAATAGACCAAACATTTCTCTCTTTTATATTATATTTATATTTTAATTTAATTTAAGTTTTTTTGTTTTAATTGAATTTTATTAGGAATCAATTGTTCCATTGTTTGTGACCTGTGTCTAGAGATGTCCCACACAGTATTGAGCACATAACAAATTTTGAACCTTGGTAAGAATAAGGCCAAAATCATTTGAATGAATCACTCAAAAGGATATAAAATTAGTGAATGAAAATGAATTTTCTTTTCATAATAACTATATTTTAAAGAAATAAATCGATTGTCGGATAAAAATTCATATTTTACTCAATTAATACTGATTTTGAACTTTCTTTGAATATTTAAATATTGTTTATTATTTCTAAATAAGTATTTTGTTATTTCATGTAATTATTACTAATAATTAGTATTTTTAGTTTATTTAAAATCAATTAATTCTAGAGATAAGAATCGGTAAAAACGATTTATTTAAAGTAATTCTCAATTTAGAGCATTCATTGGCACTCATTTCTATTTGATTTAAAATTTCATAAAACTTTTATTTTTACAAAAATAAGTATTTCCTCAAAAAAATATAACTTTTAAATTATTTTTAGTCAATTCATATGATTTCAGAACACAATAACTGGATTTGAATTTCAATATATAGAAACAAAAATAAGACTTATGTCTATTGAATACATAATATAATTGAATAAAATTAATGAGAATTCATATAATTTCATAAAAATTTCAATTCAGTACTGATTTTGAAACGAACTAATTTTTAAAATGAACTATATCACTTATCACTTATCACTTATCATTTAACATTTACCACTTCCTGATAAATGTCAGATTTAAATGTTAAATACCTCAAAGGGTTTTTGCAAGAGGGTTAACTACCAAGATTTTCAAAAATAAAATTATATTCTTGGTAATTCTTATGAAATATGAAGAAAAGTATTAAAGAATTAAAGTTTAAACAGATTTTAAGATTGAAAATATTGAATACATTCTTTCAAAAATAGTTTTCCCAAAAATTTGGTTAAATATTGAAAGTGTTATTCAATTTTTTTAACTGAACCGAAATTCTAAAAATTGTAAGTCATAAGACTGACCTTGAACATCATGAGTTTAAAGCATGGGTAAAGAGTGGTCTCACATCGCACTTACCGTCTTCGTCGTCGTCACGGCTTAAAACAGAGTTTATATTAATAAAAACTAAAAACCAAAGGAACCAAAAATGGAAATTATCTGAAACTTTAAATTTTCTCATTTTTCGGTTAAATTTAAAACTGAAAAATGAGTGGAAGTGATCACTGCTTAGGGATCGACGGAACAGACAACAAATGACTTAAGTGTGTTCATCGAAATTAAGGCCAAACCGTTGTGTGTGGAAGCGGTGCGCAAAACAAGAGCTGTTAATGACAGCCCTAAAGCTGGTCACGCATTCAATGCTCTGACACTTTAATACGATTAAAAAACTTTTAATAAGAAACAGGAATTTGATTGGACCGATTTATTGGACCTATAGTGGCAAGACTGGGACAGACATAACTGGCTTTTCATACAAAATCAAACGATTGCCAAAAGACAAGATTTGCAATAATTTATGTGTTTTAATGTTTACGACAGAATTGTATTTATCACTGAATTCTCAGTCAATTTCTTTTGTAGGACAAACTCTAATATAGACACCATTAGACAACTTTAGACAACTTTAGACAACTTTAGACAACATTACAACAAACATCTCTATTATTATACTTAGGATTAGTTTAAACTCATTTCGGTTACTCTTCGTTTGTTTGAGACAATCGTTTGATTCAATGCATTAAAAATCAATTAATTCTTTTATTTGAATATTTATTCGAACAAATAATAACTCAATTCTAGACATTAAAAGGTCTTAAATAAGAATTTAGTGATGTCTGAGTCCGGCTAATATGGGAGCTCTTCGAGAGGGGCCACTGACCACCACTTTGTCTTCTTTGTATAAGGGCTGACACGTCAGTGAATTTCCATCGACTAACTCGTCTTCACCACAATTAACGAGTCGGGGCTGATTATCAACACAAGTGATTATGGCGTTATTGTTGTAAAAGTATCTAGGATATGGCCAATATTTATTGTCTTTGTCATCAAGAGGGCACTGGAATCCAAGGGTACGTTCACTGCTACAACCAAGTTTGTCTGGCCAATTACATCCTTTGATAGTCTCGTCATAAAACAAGCCTTTCTGACATTCTTTACGCTCGGGTACCCCCCAAACACAATCAGAATAAAACTCATTACAATGATTAGGATCGCCTTCACTGAAGATACCGAATTGCCAAGGGCATCCTGGTGAACTTATTGGATCGGCTGAAATACATAAAAATAGATTATAATTGAAGAGTTTGTGGACTCATTTCTACAGATTTTCAATATATTTGTGCATAAATTAAATGAATTAAGAATTTAAAATTAGTTCAATAATTGTGCGTCACTTCAATTCAATAAAACATATGAAACATACGGAGCACTCGGTCTGTGCAGTCGACTTTCCATGAATGGGCACAGAAGTTATAAACGGCGCCATCGATTGCATGCGCCAAACCGTTGGGACAAAACTCATGGGTTAAAGTACCGTTTGTGCACAAAAAGTATTGATCGCAAGCCTTTGGATGTGCATGGGCATATACACCATGAGGAGGACAATTCAATTGACCTAGACACAATTTGACAATTTTACCATATTTTTAATTTTTAAATAAATTCTATTATTTTAGTAAAATCATACCAAACACAGATTGAGTGCTCAGAAGAACGGCTCCCAAAACCAATACAATTGAATTCATTTTAAACAGATTTTTATTTCTAGTTTTGAGTAAATAATAAATTAGTTAAAAATGTTAACTAAAATTGTGTGAAAGTTTTGCAAAACTTGTTCTCTGGTTTTGATATAACGTTATGAAAGCAACCAATTGTGAGCCGCAATCCGTTTGACGATAGGACTCAGTTCTCAGTTATATCCAAATAACTGATAAAATGGGGATAATTAGAGCATTAGAACAGTATTAGAACACAGAACAGGACAGACGCCTAACATCGACGTATTACTTGCGGTCAGTCCTCAATTCGTTCCACTTTTCATATTAAAGTAGAAATAAGTTGAATACGTCGGAGGCCTTAACTAATCAGAAGTGAATCTAAGCTAACTTTTAAATTCTGAAACTAATGTAAAAATAACCAAGGACACTTACCATTATAACTTATTACCACAAGTTATAATATTTACTACTCTATAGAAATGTATAGAAATGTATAGAAGATTCGGCACTTTTTCATTGATTCAATCATTTTTCTATTCATTAGTTTTTTTTTTATTCTAGACTTTAGCCAACGAGAGTTAATACACCCCTTCTATAAGTAATCGGTTATTACCTCATTATAATTCTTTAGCGCTGAACAACCGACTACTTATTTTCTAGAAATGAGCAAGATTCTTTCGTTTCTTAATTCAAATAGAAATTTTATCAAAAATCTACGCATTACAAACTAAACAAGATCAAAATATTGCCAAATGAATGACATCACTAACATTATGACTAAAATTATTAAAGCAGTTTAATAATCTTGCTCATATCTTGGGGGAAAAGTACTGTCCTTCAATAGTTTCAAACGTTACTATTCTTTGATCGACCGATAAATTAATGATTGGAATTAAATTTTATTTTAAATTTCGATTTGTTTTTATTCAATATTTCAATAATAAGTATTAAAACTTAAAAATTCTAAAAAAAAGGTAAAACTTATCAATAATTAAAGTGTTTATAGAGTCCATATAATAGTGTCCCTCAAATTAAAATATTTTATAATGAATTGAGATTAGCCTCAATTACTTCAAGTATTTAAATCATGTCATTTGTGTTCAACTCTTTAAATAAATGTTTTGATAATAAGTTTTTAATTAATGACAAAACATTGAAAACAATTTATAAATTATATACAATTAAATAAACATTTGAATACGAATTAAAAGTGTATTTTATTGTATAATTGAATATTTAATCAAAATATTGATTATAAGATATTTGGTTTAAATAAAATTTTCAAAAGAAAAGGAGTGTTATTAAAGTTTTGCACAAATCGTACAAAACAAGAGTTAAATAACAAAAATGTCTTAAATTCAAAACTACTGTAAATAATTCAATTCGACTAATAATTCAATTAAATAAATAAAATTAACGGTTCTATTGAAATCAATTTTGTTTTTCCGCATTTTTTAGAATCTTTTTCCTTAAATGTTCTTTATATGAGAGAATATCGCCCTTCCATTTAGTAACGGTTCCCTTTTCACAGACCCAAATTTCTTCAGCAACCTTTTCATTAAACAATTGATTAAATTTAGAGATAAATAAAATTTTAGATAAAATCATACCTGACTTATAAGTCGGAAATCATGACTAACTAAAACCATTCCGCCCTCAAAATCATTGATAGCTTCGGCTAAAGCGTCGATAGTTTCCATATCTAAATGATTGGTGGGTTCGTCGAGTAGAAGGAGATGAGGGATCTGCCACGCCAACCACGCAAACACTACTCGACAACGCTGGCCGTCTGACAACTGACGAATGGGACATATCTGTTGTCTACCCGTCAATCCATATCTTCCTATTATTTTACGCATTTCTTCTCTTTCTTTAACTTCAGGAAAGCATTTCATCATATATTCGAGAGCCGACAGATTCAGTTCGAGCTGTTCGTGAAGGTGTTGATGATATCTCGCAATCTTCAGATGACAGTGAGTTCTAACAATACCGTCTGTCGCAACCAATTCATTACACAATAGCTTAAGTAAAGTTGACTTTCCGGCACCATTGGGTCCGACCAAAGCAACTCTCGTATCCAAATCAATACCAAAATCCAAATTTTTGTAAATAAAAGGTGTGTCCGGAGTGTATCGAAAGGACACGTTTTGAACCATAATAACGGGCGGAGGAATAGGACCGCACGACGGAAAGTAAAACTGAACTGTTTTGTCGTTAACTACTTTATCGGTGAGACCACTGGCAACCATTTTACCAAGAGTCTTCTCTTTACTCTGTGCCTGACGGGCCAATTTGGCCGACCCGTGACCGAAACGGGCGATATAGTCCTTCAAACAAACATTATATTAGGGTTTCCTTTCATTAATCATTAAAACAAAATTTTGAAAAGTTTTCAGGAATTAATAAATCGCTTCGAGTTTAGATCATTGGGACCGAAGTCACTACAACTCGGCCTTTGAGTCATCACTAGATGTCTAACGTTTGAAAGTAAAGTAATTGAGAATACCTTCATGTGTGCGATCTGTGACTGTTCCCAATTATATCTTTTCATCTGATTTTCGAGAAGTTCAAGTCGTGTCTTAATAAATGCGTCATAATTTCCGCCGTAATATTTGAGTCGTTTGTTGTCGATGTGAATGATTTGATTACAGACACCATTCAAAAAGTCTTGAGAGTGAGATATCAGAACCAAAATTCGTTTATAAGACTTGAGTTCTTCTTCGAGCCAAACACAGGCGTCTAAATCCAAATGATTTGTGGGTTCGTCCAGAAGTAGAAGATGTGGTTTGACATATAAGGCTCGCGCCAACGCTATTCTCATTCTCCATCCGCCGGAAAAGTCTTTGCATTTCTTGTTTTGCATATCTTTAGTAAAACCCAAACCATTGAGAATATACGCGGCCTTTGCCTGCGCTTTATCGGCTCCGATCTCATCCAGTCTGTCGTAGATATCCATCAGTTGGTCCTGACTCTCTTCGTCGTCGTATTGCGCCAAATCTTCTGCGAGTGCTTCCAATCGGATCCTCTCCTGATCGACGTCGAGCACAGCCTCGAGTGCCGACTTCTCTGAGGGCGGCATTTCTCGAGTCAAGTGATAAATATCGATGTGTTCTTGAATTGGAACTTCTCTTCGTCCCAAAGCCGACAAAAGGGTTGATTTTCCACAACCATTGAGTCCAATGAGTCCATATCTTCGGCCACAATTCAGTTCAAGTTTAGTGTCCTGAAAGAGTTCAACGCCGTGGAAAGTAATGGAGAAATTGTCAATTTTGATATCTCTGGAACGGGGATGGATTGACAGCACTCCAGTACAGGCTCTCGACTCAGCGTTCAGATCCATGTCTTTCTCCAGTGATTGAACCAATTTCTCTTCTTCGGTAAATCTTTGAGAATCACCGTTAGTTTGAGACTCTTCTCCATTGGTTTCATTCTCTGGTTTGTTACTCTTCTTCTGATCCCTTTGTTTTGCCATTTCTTTCTTCTTTGCGTCTCTTTTTTTCTTATTATCGGAAGGCATTGTCTTTACGTCAAATCACAAACAAAATAACTTCAAATAAATCGCTTTTTATTAAAAAATCGATGAAAAATAGTTCAATGGTTTCGATGAGAGACTTAAAAGAAAATATAGAAAAATAAAATCAAATTAAATTTAATTGAAATTAAATTTCAAATAATTAAATGAATTGATTGAAAGCGTGACATAAAATCCAGTTTTAAAATATACGTTTGCAGTGGTTTTTGTATTACATCTACTCTTTATTGAAAGCATTGCCTAATATGTCATTCAAAGAGTCATTAATTGGGAACAGAACTGCCATCCAGTGATTCATTTGATCACTACTGCAGACAAACCATTCATTTCAAAGTTTTGTTCATAAAGTCGTTAAACTTTCGAAGTGAACACAATATGGGTGCCATCTTTTTATGATATTCATCCCTTCAAAAATTACATTACGTATATTATTTGATATGAAATAATTAAATAAAGACATTTATTTAATTGTATTGATTTCAAACGATTGTTAAATTTGCTAAAACAGCAAATAATCTTTAAATTATTTATTACTATTCAATTTTATTGGATATAACAATCGTTTAAAATCATTACAATTAAATAAATGACTTTATTTAATGATTTCATATCAAATAATATACGTAATGTATTTTTTGAAGGGATGAATATCAAATAAAGATGGCACCCATATTGTGTTCACTTCGAAAGTTTAACGACTTTAACTTTAACTGTTAGACCCAAAATGGAATAACGACCCCTAAGTTAGGGTTCGCAAAGTTCTTTAAACAATTCCTTAATATCTATAACTTGCAATCGGACAAAAAGTACCTATTTTAGTAACTTTTATTTCTATTCTCAAACACTATTACCCAGTTCATTTTAAAAATAGACCCATTAATAATTATGTATATTAATGAATTAATATATATTATATATATATATATTAAATGAGTCACCTTTACTATACGTTGTATCATGGTCTAAACCCTATTATAAAAGAAATGTAGTGACCAATGACTATCAATAATGTTTTTTAAAGGAATAACAAATTAATCGAATAAATTTTACTAGGTTCTAATTTTTCACTACATTTACATAGTAAGTGTAGTATATGTAATCGTTTTGCACCCACCCCCCGCCTTGGGATGCAGCGCATAAAATATTTTAACTAAATTCACATAGTGGAATGCAGCGAATAAAATTATTTCACTACATTAACATAGTAAAGTGTATGTTATCACTATGCACCCATTGACACACTCTATTCTCACACACTCTCAAACACTCAACCAGCCCTCTTACTCAGTCTAACGGCCCTCTCACCCATTCTATCAACCCTCTCACCAAGTCTACAAGCCCTCTCAACCACTCTACCGTCCCATTGACACACTCTAGTCTCACACCCTCTCAACCACTCTACCGGAGCTCTCACTCAGTCTCCCGGCCCTCACCCATTTAATCAGCCCTCGCTCAGTCTACCAGCCCTCTCTTCACTCTACTGGCCATCTTACTCCGTCAACCGGTCCTCTCACCCATTCTATCGGCCCTCTCATCCATTCTATCAGCTCTCTCAACCACTGTACCGGTCTTTCACTCAGCCTACTAGCCCTCTCACCCAATCTATCGGCCCACTCACTGATTAAATCCGGTAAATGTAGTGGAAATGGCTTTGCCTTCAAATCTTGTTTCAGCATAATTTCTGGATTTACTTTTTCTAGCCAATGTTTTCAAGCGCAAATTTTAAATAGCCCTATACTAATCTATAACCGATAAAAATTTTGATTTATGTAAAATTGATTGCTTTACACATAACTATGAGCAGTATAATTGAATTTTCTTTGAATTAATTTTTCATTTTTGAAAAATTAATTTTTTGCCTTTAATTCTTAGTTTCTTCACTCAAATATGATATAATACGTTAAATATGAATGAATTTTATGCATAAATGCAAGAAAATACCTAAAAACACCTATAAAACTACCTATTATACCTTTGACGGCCATTTTGAAAATACCCCCCCTATACATCCCCTGTCGCGACAAACTAGTCAAAAAATAGCAATACCCCCTCAAGTGGTCAGTGGCCAAAACTGTCAAAAATCGAGTTTTTAAATAAAAATTTTATTGTTTATAGTTTAGAAAATTTTACAAAATACCTTTTTTGTCGAAAATTCTTAGGTTTTTACATTAATTTTGATAAATACGTTAAAATACATTTGTACATTGTATGTTTAAATATAGCCATATATAACAGAAAAAGGCTAAAAATTGAGGTTTTATGTGTTTTTAGTCAAATACCTCCTAATACCTCCTGAGGCCAGCTTCCCTAGCCATGTCTGGTTCTAAATTGTAAGGTATTTCCTGTAATTTATTCTTTACAAAAGATATGTTGTCTTCACTCGCAAAAGTATTTAAGTTTTAAAACGACTCGAAATTACATATTTTTAAAAAGATCTCCGAAAAAAGATTTGGAGTGAAATTACTCCATTGACAATAATTAGTAAAAGATGGGAATATCTTTCTATTGAATTGAAAGAAAGTCAATGATATTAGAGTCGAAATGATTGGAAAAGAATCCCAACAGATTTATTGTATATCCATAAAAGTTATTTTTAAGAATCCAAAATTCCTAGGAGGGCATATGGCCAATTTTGGCCTCGTGGGGGATATTCCGGAATATTCTCCATCCCTAGTATTTATAAATTTATTATAGTTTTAATTTTTTGTAAATAAAAGATAAATTTCTTTAATATATTTAATATTTTTAACCAATTATTGCTATTTGAGACAAAATTAATGACATCCTTAATTCTTGTGCCGAACCACAACCCGACGAGTCCTCCACAATAACACAAATAATCAGTGAATGACAAAACAGATTCTTCTTTATAAACAAACGTCGGTTTTATTGAATCCCAAACAAATGTTTTATTAAAATAAAGGTTTCTATTAATGACTTCATTTAATTCAATTACTTTAGAATTAAATTCAATGATTTCACAGTCTTTCGGACACATTCTTAAACATTTGTTTCTTAAATCATATATTTGTGTAAAATTTTCAAACATTTGATGAATACTTGAATTGCAATCATTTTGTAAATCATTTAATGTTAAGTCAAATTCATGAATAGAATTATCGATAATAAGAAGATTACATTTAAACACATTCTTAGCCCAATGTTTGAGACACCGACGAAAGCACTGGAACTGATTACTTACATTAAACTTCTTTTCTATACTATAGTCGTGACACTCGCCATGGGGTGGACTCAGATATTTATGAACCCTCTTCTCAATGACAACAGTTTTGTTGTGTTGCGATACTTTAAATTTGATTAAATGTCTAAATGAATCCCCAGAACTCAATTCATATGTACAGCAAAGAAGACCAGGGTTCTTTTCAGATTCAATTAAATTAATTGCTGTAAATAATTTCTCAATATTATTGTCGAATCTCTTAATTTCAAATCGCTTTTCAAAGAGTATTGAATTGGTGCAAATTATTCTTCCATTACTAAATGGAACTTCCCAAGATCTTCCCTTTAAAAATGTATAAATATTTTCTCTTTTACCAAGAATATCTAGATTATATCCTTTACCATTTAAAATAAAATATTTATCAAATTTATTATATTTTGATTTTCTTCTATTCAAATGTAGATTCTCATTGAATATTTGATGAAAATATATTTTTCTCCTTGATAATTTTTCCATTATTGTAATAAAGTTTTCATTGCAATCATTTCCATTAATTATTCTGTTATTTATAGTTCCTGATAGGGCTTCCATTTTGGAAAAATGAAAAATTATATTATAATCATTTATATTGTTTTCGATATCAATTCGAATACTTTTCTCGTAATTGAAATAAGTTTTCGATATATTAATGATTTCTCTGAGAAATGCTGTCGTCAGAAGAAGTTTTAGAATTATCTGAAATTAATATTTATTAATAATTATATATAAAAGAAATAAAATGAAAATAATTTTTGTTTCTTAATATAAATATAGTTTTAAAATATTTCAATAAACAAACCTTTAAAGTCTTAATTATAGACATAATAAATGTGTTATTTTGAGTAAATTTTGTTTTACAATTTTTGGAAAATCTGTTTAGAAATAATGGAATAATAAAAATAATGTCATTAAAAGTGATTCCGTGCCATAGATTGAGGATATTTATTAAACCTATGATTAAACCAATAAATAATATTTTTGGCTCAAATTTATATTCAATATAATTATTATCACTTATTTTGAAATCAATTTGTCGAAATGTTCTAACGTCTAATCCGTATGAATTATCAAATTGCTGGATATTTTTAACTTGATATATCATAAGCTCACACGATTCGGGACACGATTTAATACAATAATATTTAAGTCGTTTATTAATAGCTTTAACTTCACTCTCAGTTTTATTACAAAATCTCACCTTTGGTTCAATCGTTTGATTAATTAATAGAATAGTATTTAAATGAATATCATTTGGAATACAATTCCATTGATTTTCATATCGCTTACGATAGCAATCGTTGAGACATTCAAAGCGATTACTGTTTCCGTATTCGTGACATTTCGTGTCATAAGGTTTCGGTAATTTCTTGAATGACATTTTCTTCAAATATATTATAAAATCATTCTTTTTCTTTAAACTATTGTCAGTGATTTGAATTTCTTCTATTAGTTCATCAGGGTATTGTCTTGAATCATGAATAAACAATTTAGTTCTAAAAATGTGAAATATAAAAGAATCTATTTTATACTTATAATAACTAAATATTAAAATCTTTAATAAATCATTATATCGATTGTTAGATGAACTTAAGGAACAAAATGTGTGACACTTTCCTAATATTGAAAAAAATCTCACAATAGTTTCATTACAATTCTTATAATTATATTTATTTGGATCACTTTCATAACAATTAATAAAAGCAAGATAAAAATCAAATTCCAAGTTCATTTTATCCATATTCTCAGCATATTTTTGATTAATTTTCTCCATTTCTTTAAGGAATTCTTTATTACTATTTATATTATTAAACATTTTAAAAAAATTTCTCTTGATTTGTACTAACTTAGCTAGATAATTATCTGCTATATCGAAATTATATTCATCCAGCTCAAAGTAAGGATTCTCATTTTCATATTCAATATCGGAATAATATTTAAAACATGATTTATAATATTTCAAACTATGATTTGTTCGAAATAAAGACATAAAATCATCATAACTTTCTTTGAGATTTGAGTCCAAAATATATTTTTTAAATATATTTTCATTACAAACAGTAATCGCAGGAAAGGAATCATTTTTGAATCGATTATTAGAATCTCTATATTCTTGCCATTCGACGGATACTAATGTTTCGAATTGAAGATAATTTATCATTAATTCTATCATTTGATATATAATTAAAGGTATAGATATAATTTTAAACAATAATTTCCAGTTAACTCTTTCTAATTGAATTAATATCAAAATAATTTTAGAAGTTAATAGTCTTAATAATATCTTTGCTTTTATCCATTGAATAATAAAAATTATATTTATATAAAATATTAATAAAATTTTAATTTTAATTAATATATTTTTAAAAGTTTCACTCAAATCAATGAAAGCCATTCCAATCCAAAGACCAAAAAGTCCGCCAATATTTGATATATAGTCAACAAAA
>JAQFZM010000373.1:0-35614 GCA_034695785.1 Galumna obvia
ATTTTACAATTTATACTTCTTATAACGAATCCTCATTATAACGAACGAAATTTTGGTCCCGACCCGTTCGTTATAAAGAGGTTAAACTGTAATTCCTAAATTGTTTAAGAATTTAATATTAGGAATATTTAAATAAACTCTTTATTTTAATATTCTTAATGGTTTAACCAAATTTCTTGCATTAATCCTACATTTTATAATAAAATAAAATAACTTATGGGTTATTTGGATTCAAAATACAAGTTAAAAGCTTAAATATATGAGAGTTAAGAGTTTCAAAGTTTTAAATAAATTAATGAAAATATAAATAGAATTAAAAAGAGTTTATAATTGGTTTTTCTTTTTCTTGTCGTCGAAATAATGATATTCTAAAGGAATGAAATGTTTGTTATTCACAGAAAGTGAAGGAAGAGTTGTTGAACTGGTGATAGAAGAAGTGGTGCCTATTGTTGCCATTGTTGTTGTCTTTTCTTTGATTTTGGGTTTGACTTTACAAAGATAAACACATTGATGGTATTGCTCGCGACTGAACTTCAGTGGAATTCCTATTCCCTTATCATTGCATTGTTGATAAACGCATTCATAAATCTTGTGATAAATACGAATACGACAGCCTTCGATACAATAGTTTAAGTCTCGATCGCCTCTAAACAGAAGTCGACGACACGTTTGAATACAATCTTTGATTTGATTTGGAAATTCTCGTGAATTCGAGTCTAAAGAGAAAACTTTTTGAGAAAAATTTGTTAAAAAAATGAATTAAAAAGTCTTTGAAAACATTCACCGAAAGATAACGTGATTAAAACAATGAACACTTCACGCCACGACATCTTTACTAATAAACAACTCTTCGAAACCGGTATTAAACGCTTCACTGCTTTCACTCATATCTCGACATTCAATTCAAACTTTAATTGTTATTCAATTGTTAAGGAAGTGTTAAGGAAGTGAAAGAATGTCAAAACTTTTTCTAATAGAGAAATGATTGCCATCTGTTGGCAGAAAAGTAAAATCATTTAATTTAAATAAATAGCATTTTTGCCAACAGATGGTATTCATCTCTTAATTAATAAAATAAATCTATTTTTGCAAAATCATGTTTTATATAGAATAAATGCAATCAAATTAAGTTAAGAAATGTTTTCTTAGTTTTTAAGAGAATTTCTATTGAATTGAATTAAATTTAGACTTTTTTCAAATCAAATAGATTTTAAAGACAATATTTTTATTTAATATTAAATACAATAAAAGAATGAAAATATCTTTCTTTGAGATCACATTAAATAAGAAAAAGTTTTCTTAAAATTCAAACATTTATCACAAATATTTTAGTGCACTATTTATGGACGCAATTATTCTGTGCTTTTAATTCAATAAATTAGAGAAAAAAAGATCCAAATATGAGATCAAAGATTCAGTGCTTTTGTTGTTCTAAAAGAGAAATAAATCATAAAATTCAAGAAATAAAAACATTTAATTCAAACCAATAACTTCTGCCTTAAGTCTAGCGGCAAGAGATCGACGAAAGGCCAAACTCTGATCGCCATCTGATTCTTCTTCAGTAGTTTTCTCTTCGGTAACCGATCTTAGAGTTCGAGCAGATTTTGGTCTTTTAGCTAAGAGTTCTTGTTCTTCGAGTTTTGAGATTTGTTTATTTCTTTCTTCTTTCTTTATCTTTAAGATCTTATCTCTTTGTTTTCTCAAATATTCACTTCTTTTACGCATTTCTTCTGAATTCTCGTTCTCTTCTTTAACACTAGTTTTCGGTTTTTCATTCATTAATTCATTGTTTTCTTCATTTGAATTGATTTCGACTTTTATTTCTTTTTTCTCTTTATATTTCTCGTGATTTTCTCTTCTCTTTTCAATCAAATCTTCTTTAAGTTTTGGTAATTCTTTTCCCTCTCTTTCCCCTCTTTCGTCGCGTTCTTCTAACAATGAGTTGTCTTCAAGAGTAAGAAGTGAATGAATCGCGAGATTCAGTTTCTCCTGTTCTTTCATTCTTTCCATTTCTAAACGACTTTTTTCTTCCAATACTTTCTCTCGAGATTCACAACTCATTTCTGAAAACAATTTTCTAAATATTTTCTCAAATTATTTTTATTTAAAAGAAAAAACCTTTGATTTTCTCTTCGTTTGTCTTCTTTTCATCTGATTCTTCACTCCAATCATCAAAGGCTTCGTTTTCAGCCAAAGATCTATTAATGGCTTCATTGATAACCATTTCATCGTTAAGATAATCGTCTTTATTTGATCCCAAAGGAAGAAACGATTCATAAACTAAACCAAATCTTTGAGCCAAAACCTCGAGAGCCTGTAATTGTAATTCAATATTCCTTTGAGTCATAAACCGAACGAATATTTGGTAATCATTTGCGGCCCAAATCTCTTCGAATAATATTTGTTTGAATTTTGCGGCCAAAAGTCCGTCGGCGCGACGACACGCGTCGTCGAACTGTTCGGCACTTATCTCCAGGTCTGACATATGGCTCGACAGAAGTCTATCCACTAAATGCTTGTATTCTTCATATAAGAGACGATATTCGTGATCCACTTGTTCTGATTGGTCGTCGGGATCAAACACTAATCAAGATTATCTCAAATCACAACAAATCATAACAATTGTCTCTCCCTTTCTCTTACCCACAGACTTTTGTTCAATGAAAGCCTGAATGGAAAGGTTCCAAACAGGTCCTTTTAAGAAACCCACTAAAGAGTCCAAAACCCAACTGTTCTGGTCTTCTGTCATGTCTTTGACTAAAGATTCACTCATTTTATTTGAATTATTTAATTGTTTTCAATTAGAACTCAAATATTCTTCAAAACGAGAGAAAAATGCAATTAATTTGAAATAAAATAATTAAATAAATAATTGTTTTTCTTATTCCGAGAAAACAATAAAACATTTAATGAATAATAAAAACGAGAATTTATTTGAAAACAATTAACTTTTCTTTATTTGATTTCAATATTTCGATCGATAATAACAATGTTTGACATATCGAGACTCAACTGTAATATTATATCGATTCTCTCTTTTCTAAAAAAATGATTTTTTATTTCATATTTTTTTATGAATTTTTCTTAATTTCTTGAATTCAAACCAAAAAATATAATTAATTAAAATTAAATATAAAACTATTGATATTTAATGATTAATAATTCAAAAGATTTAAAGAGTTTTAATTAAATTATTAAAAATATAATTTATTAACGAATCAAATGTTTTATAAAAATAAAGAGAAATCTTTTTATTGAAAAACAATTGAATTCTTATTTTAAAAACAAATAATTTTTTATTTAAAAGAAATTATTTTTAAATCAAAAATCATTTAAAGAATTCTTGAATTGAATTAGAATTCGCGCGAAGAGTACGTTATCTGTGAGTGAATGAAAGCTCTTCTCAAGAAGGACGTAACGCTGAAAGTGTTGTCCCCTAAGAATGTAAACAAATAACGTGAGAAAAGATTGAGTGAAAGTAGTGTTCGATTTGAAAGTCTTTTTGTTTTTTTCTCTTTTTTTCTTTAATTCTATTTAAATGTTAATTAGAATTGTATTAAAGCGAGACATTCATTGTTGGCAACTCTTGTCTCACAACCAAAGCTCAACACTTTGTCCGACGGCTTCGAAATATCGGCAAAAGCGGCTCTCATTTGAACATTTCTGTAGTGAGAGCTGATTGGCTGCCACTGAGTCTCAGCCGCATTCACTTCAAGTCAAGCAATGATTGGCTGAACACTCGATTCAGTAGTTTTTACGCCATTTTCTCATCCATTGTCTCAACGATTGAATCGATTGTCAAACAATTCATTAGTTTTGTTGAAAATATTGTCATTCGATATATTAATTGTCCGACAATTGAATCGCCGTTCAATTGAAACACTTATTCATTGTTTCATCCATTATCTCAACATTCGATCCATATTTCAATTGTCATTCAAAGACACGCTTTTCTCCCAATTGGCGATTGTCTCTCACTTTTTCTCACATTCAATAAACAACACATCACTTCTTCTCAAGTGATTTATGCCATCATTTGTCTATTGATTGTGTCTTATAAGACATAAAATTCTTAAGACAATTGACTGAAGATATAAATGTGAGTAAATGTGAGTCACTTTATGTTAAACTCTTATTATTCACTCTTTTATTGATTTTCTTTAGTTTTAAACTTAATTAACAAAAATGTCTGAAGAATGTGAACTCGAAGTCGAGTATGAAATCGATAATATCGACGGTTTAGTTGAAACTGAATTCATATCTCACGAAGAGATCAGCGCTGAAGACGACGACAATATTGTCATTCAGGAAGAAGTGGTCATCAATAATGATAATAATAGTTATGTCGGCAATGAATATGAAGAACAGGAACTCGAATATGAAGAAGAAATAGAAGACAATGAAGAGAACGAAGAGAATGAAGAGAATGAAGATATCGAAGAAGAAAATGAAGTCGAAGAAGAACCTGAAGAAGAGGAAGAAGAAGAAGAGGAGGAATTAAATGAAGAGAATGAAGAGAATGAAGGCAGTGATAACAACATGTCTGCTGACGACCAAAACAGTGCAGTTATGGCTGAAGAGAACAGCACTAATCCAGAAGATAACGATAATCTGGTGACTGACCAAAACGACACGAGTCAAGGAATGGATGGCGAAGAAGAAGAGGGAGAAGAAGGAGAAGATGGCAATAATGAAGAAAAGGTCGGAGAAAATGAAGTCTACCAGTGGTCGACATTTACTGGTTTAAGAGTAAGTCTTTTTGAATTTGAGTCGATTTAGAAATAATTATTTCATATTTTTAGGTAAAAACATTTACTGCCGAAGAATTGGAACACTTTAGAAAGCCTTTTGAATTAGGCTGGAAAAGAGAGGTTGTCCTCAGAGGAACGGTTACTTCAAGCGGTAAAAAGATAGGAGACGTGTATTACTTCTCTCCCGACAAAAAGACTAAACTCAGAAGTTATGTAGAAATGGGTTTATACTGTAAGTCAACATTTCTTTAATCACTTAATAATGAGTAAAACCTTTGTTTTCAGTAAAGAAAAGCAATTCAGGTCTCAAACCTGAGAACTTCACATTTGCTCGACAACCCATATACAGACCACCGGCAGAAATAGTACGACACGCAATGCAAAGAGGAGGAGGTCAGCACCAAATCCAACCCTCGCATATCATCGATTCGGCGCCTTTTACTCCGGCAAAGGCTTTGATAGAAAACAATGAGAAACCGGCGCACGTGAGCCGTTCAGCCCGTAATTCAACGGCCAGTGAAAGCGAAGAACAGTTTTCAATGTCTATCGCAGAGGGAAGGGCTAAACGTAAAAGAGTAGCTCCAACTCGTTTTGAAGATGAAAACTATGAAGAATCGCCTTTTAAGAAGAAAGTGCAAAAGATGCCCAACTCTTCTAATGGCAGCCAATCATCAACTAATGTCAGTATAAAAGTAATTCTTTTATTATTACTTTTAAGGATTTCATAAATATCTTTCTTTTCAGACGCCTTCCAATCAACCAAAACAACAATTGTCTCTTCAAGAGAAACGAAGACAACTTCAACACCAACTCTACCAACAGGTCCACGAAAAAACTCTTAAACAACAAGAAATGGAAAGTCATAAACAACAGCCGATTAATAGTCAGTCTAACTCTAATGGAGAGTTAGAATCTCTTATTGAAGAGATTAAGAGTGAAGAACAAAATGACAACAATTGCACCGATAATAAAGACACGGAAATCAATATAACAAAAATCGATGCAAACGGAAAGCAAATGACTCTTCCTTTAAACGCAAGAAAATCAATCAGCGCTTCGGTTACAAACATTAAAACAAAAACAGAAAATGAAGAACAAAAGAGTCAGTCTTCTGGTGTAGACCAAAGTGATAAGAGTGATGTCGAACCAACTCCTTCTTCTGGAACTACAGAACAGACCCCAGGAGCTCCTTGTTCAATGCATTGTCCCGGAAGGAGAGGAATGTTACCTAATCTCATGTGTAGTCGATGTTTTTGTTTATATCACTTGGATTGTGTTCCCGGAGGAGTCTTTCTCGAAGAGCCCCGAGTTTTCGTTTGTCCCGTGAGTTCTAAACACATTTTTAAGACAATTTTTCTTTAATTTTATTTAATTTTTTAGAACTGTTTGACTCCTGAAGACACAAATAAATCAAAAGATGGACCAAAAATGAATGGACAAACAGCTACTAATGGAGAGATAGAGTCAGACATAGACAGCAATCAATTGATGCCAAAGGCTTCGCAATCAATGTTTGTATCGACAACTCCTTTGTTAATACAACAGCCGGTCGTGAAGTCGAGATCGACTTTCGCTCCAATTCTGCCAAAACCGCCACAACTCTCTCAAAGTGGTCTCTATCACCAACAAATGTATCAGAAGAACAGAAACAAATACCAATCAAATCCCGTCCAACCGTTGGCCTGTAATTCAATAAATTTCAATTCAATTCAATAATTTTTATTCTATTTCTAAAGCCTTCAACAAATCTGCGGCAATGAATGTAAGACTTCCTGTCGGTACTCATCTCTATAGAGTGGCCACTGGTCCTAATGGACACTCAATGATAGTGAAAGATAAGTCTATTAAACCGAAGATCAAGAGTTCTGCCCGAAAGACAATTGGTGCCCAACCGTCTGGTCAGTGGCAAAATGGCAACTCTGGAGTTCCGTATTATAAACCGGCGCCGATCGCACCGATAGCTCCGATAAAACTGACTCCACAGCAGATTCATCGACAGTTACGCGAAATACTTCATCCGATGAAAATGGGAGCCAAACGTAGAGGTTATTCACAATTCATGGAGAAGAGGAAGACCGCTGTCCAGTCTTTAGTGTCGCCATATTTATGCCTAAATCAGGTTTTAGACTGTTTTTCAGTTAGTTTTCGATTTTATATTTAAATCTTTTGAAACAAATTTTTGGACAAATTATTAGCGATTTTTGGACTTTAATTCCTAAAACAACTCTTAAGTATTCATTTAAAGAGTACGGCATTGCCTTTGAATCCCTATAAAAAGAAACATAGATTTGCCTGAATTTTGGTTTACTTTTCGTTCCCAGTCTTAACGTATTCTTTAAATTCTGTTTTGAATCAGTTTTTCAGAGAAATTACTTTTTTTCTGTTGAATATTTTCATTCGTTTGATGACCACTTTTTTCAGGTCTTATCATATCTGACTGTCACTGATTTGGTACGTTTGAGACAAGTGTCTAGAGTTTGGAGTCAATTGTCTTCTCAACCATTCCTTTGGCGTAATCTTAAGCTCAAAGGAATTCAGATCAATGACTGGCAGTTTTTGGCCAAAAATATTATCGAATCAAATGCTAGTATTGGTGTTGACTTCGATGGCGTTAAACCGACACCAGATTTATGTGAGTTTTGGAGGAATTTCTCACAAATCGTCGATTATCTCAAAAGTGTTAGACATCTGAGGTTTGGAACTATTCCGACATTTGTTTTAGAAGAGATCGCAAACGCAGCCGTTACTGAAAATCCTTACAATTCTTTTGCTATTTTGGAAGAATTGACTGTAAAAAACTGTTTTGAAGAAGAGTCTGATATAAAGGAATGTCGTCTCTCTTTTTTGGCTGATTTTTATGCTTTACAATCATTAAAGTCATTACATTTGAATTGCAAGAATGGATTTATTGCCGATAATAACAGTATTGAACTCTTAACTAATGTCTTCAAACAAATGCCTTCTCTTCAGACTTTAGTCTTGACTTCACTTAAAGGTTGAAATTATTGTTGAAAAAACATTTTAATATTAATTAATGTTTTCTTTTATTAGACATGACTTCAGAACAATTCGTGTTTTTGAAATCTTTAACAAAATTAAATCGTTTAGAAATCGGAAGTTGTATTCATTGGTTTCAAACAAATCATAAACAAATAAAAACCGAACAAAACAGAGATATGAGACACGAGAGCACACTTTCCGGTGCTTTTCTATATTTACAACAATTCACTGAATTAAGACATTTAAGACTCATTGATATCACAATCGATGACTGCTCTCAATCTTTGCCACAAACTCTTGAATCTTTGATAACTCTGGAGTCACTCACTATCGATAATCTTAAGATCGAAGCTTCGGGTCAGTCCTTCTTCTCATTATTTAAATTAAAATATTCTTTTCTTTCAAAGGAATGGAAGTTTTGGATTATTTGTGTTCAGTTCTTAAATCACTTCCAATTAATACATTTTCTGTCAGTACTGATGACTCGAATACCAATAAATGTGTCTTCGATTTGCTCAAAAAGTTAGACAACTCTTCAAAACTCTTATGGAAAGTAGGAGTTCTCGTTGAAGACAGTGGAGAATGTTTTGTACCATTTAAGAGAGATGAAGAAAGTGGTGCCGATGAAGCAGACACTGAACCAGAAGTGGGAAGTGATGGACACATATCTGATCAGTTGACCGATCGTTCGGTTAAATACATGGATCTGACGTTTTTGAATGAAGTAATTCAGTCAGAACTGAGTAATGCTATTATCGAAATCATCCCTCAGTAGAAGAGGTCAGTCCTCTCATCAGTTCTTCGAAATATATATATTACTCATCAGTTTTTTCTAATTTATTTCAATTAAACTTAATTTAAATTTTTCGCCGAAAATCAAACCAAACTTATCTTCAATTGAATCAAAACAACTTTTTTTTGTAAATTTGATTCGTTTTTTGAATTATTTGTGATTCGAATGTCTTTGTATTCAATGTTTTTAAATGCAATAAAAAAAGTTGTTTTCAATTTTTTCAAAAAAAGATTTTAATTAATTTTTAAGAAATAAAGACTCAAAAAATAGTTTAAGAAATAGTTTTTAGAAATAGTTTTGAAACTTATTTTCCAATTTATTTACAATATTTAGAAAAATAAAGTAACGAAAAGAGTTTTGAAGAGTTTTTGAGTCTTTTATTGGATTTTCTTTGTTTTCTTTGTTTTTAAATAAGAATTAATGAAAAAGTTTGCGAATAAAACGAAATACGAGAAATACATTAAAGCGCCCGCATATACCGTCGACTCACTGATAGCACACGACTGTCTCTTGAGTTTCGCGTTCAGAGCATAACACGTGACAATAGTTCCGATAATCATTTGAATGATTTGAGAAGTCGTTATAAGAATCGCTATTTGTTTGGGAACGCGATATCCCATCGCTCTGAAGGCGTAATACGAGTACATCATCGCGTGAACCACGTAATTCATGTCTATATACCAACGGCCGGCACTCGCTTCGTCTGCATACGAGTACCACGTGAAGAGAAGGACAGTCACGTGGTGATACCAGTGAAGGAAGATTAAACGCTGTTTTCGTAAAACAATGAAAACGGTGTCGAAGAGTTCGGGCGCTTTGGAAACAATGAAGAGAAAGGTCCAGAACGAGCTGACGGGCACTTCTCTGTGATAGCTGTTAGAGCAGACGCTGTGCGCGAAACCAAACATTGTTAGCGAGTGATAGAGTTCGGGAAGAGTTCTATAAATAGAAATTCATTCAAAAATTAATGAAAAATCGATTGAAAAACGATTTTCACTAAAAAAAAGTAATTAAAGGAAAAAATAATTAAAATATTCTCTAAAAAAGGAATAATTTTAATAATTTCTTTTCTCTGATTTATTTTATAATTCTTTTTAATAATATTTAAATAAATAGTATTTTTGAAATCATTTTTATTTAAATTATAATTTAATCTTTGATTTTATGAATATTTAATAAAATAACTATTTTTGAGTCAAAATTTCTTTAAATTTAAAAATAAAAACAAATTTTAGAAAAAATTCTTTAAAAAAGTTTAAAAAAAGTTTTTTTTCTCAAAAACTTTATAAAAATAGAAATAATATATTATAGTCTCGCGTTTCTCTATTAAACTGTAAAAACATTTAAAAATTTCTTTTATTCTAATAAAATATCAATAAAACTGTAAAAAAGTTTTAAAGAATTTTTTTTTCTTTAATTTCTTTAATTTTTTTTGCAAAATATGTTTAAATTCTAAAATAGTTTAAGAATTGAATTGAATTTATAATTGTTTTAAACTTTTAATTAACTTTTAATTACTATTTAAAGAGTTTTTTATAAAAAATTTCGATAAAAAGCGTTTCAAATGATTCAAAGGTTTGAAATGTTTTGAAATAAAAAAAGTCTAAACTTTAACCCGAAATCACTTTCTTATCAGATTTGGAGATAATTGTCATACGATTTCGTGATTTCAATAATGAGGTGATTCTTAAAGCATTTGTAAAACAATATTTCATTCATTTCTTTGAAATGAATAGAAATTTCTTGAAAATTGATGTCATTTTTGGAGAGAAAACTGGTTTTCATTGTTATAAACCAATGAGAGAAGAGAACGAGACATCACCTGATGTTTCATTTTTAGACACTTTTTACAAACTTTTAATTCAAAAAAAACAAAACAATTCATTATTCAAACCTCAAACTTCCCAACAATGAAAACAAAGCCAAACAGAGGTTCCAGAGGACGAGACATCTCTTGAGGTGAAAGGGTTTACGCGATTGCATCCATTGTTGGCCTCCGAAGACGACGAGAAGGTATATCGCGATCCAATAATAGGCTTGAGTCCAGTTCTTGGAGAACCAGTTGGCGCGCGGCTTATAATCAAAGTTCGCTTCAAAAGGAAAGACAAACGAATAGTTGGGAGCGAAAGGATTCACGAGATTTGAAGACATTATTCAAAGTTTTAATTTCTTTTGATTTCTCTTTTGAGACGAAAATCACTGAAAACTCATTCAAAAAAGAGAGAGAGAGAGAGAGAGTGCGCACTAACGACACGAATATTCTTTAGTATACAGTGAAAGCTCTCTTCTCTAAACCAATGAGATTCAAGAGATTCACTCTTCTCTTAAAGGATTTGATTGTATTTTCTTTGATAACAATAAAAACATTGATTTCTTGAAACACTTTTTAAACAATTAATAGATTTGTATTTAATTTCTTTAATTTGTTTATAAAAAGAGATTTTCTTTTGATTTTCAGTAAAAAGAATTTAATTTCTATTTATTTAATAATAAAATCAATAAATAGTTTTCAAAATAATAAACATTTTCTTTAAAATAACAAAATATTTCATAACTTTAAGTATAAGTATTAAAACGACAAAAAATAATTGCAATTCAAAGTCAAAACGTTTTGAAAGAGTTTTGAATTAAATTAAAATTCGTTTAAACTTTGAATAAAAAACATTTCATTTCTTATAATTTGGTTTTTATTTAAAATTTATAATAAATAAACTTTTTTTCAAATTTTATTATTAAATAATATTTTATTTAAATTTAAATCTAAAGTTTAGACGTGTTTTGAATAAAAGTTAATAAATATATACTAAAAGTCATAAAATTCGCTAAAAATGGCAAAAATGTAAATAAAAGTGAAATTAGAGTTAAAATTATTGAAAAACTTTAATTACATGTAATTCAAGAGAATTATTGTAATAAAAATTAATTATTTTATTAAATAATTATATTTCTGTGAAAACACTTATTATATAAACAAAAGTAAACGACTTTTATCTAAATTCCAATTATTAAACAAAATTATATCCATTTAAATGACTTTTTCCATGAAAACCTTTAATTCCAACAAATATTTAACGTTTTTTTACTGAAAAGAGTTTTGATTCTTATCTTTTGATAAAAAATATCTCTTTTTTTAACAAATATTTTGACATTTTTTTATTAAATTTCATTAAATATTAACAAAAATTTATATTATTTTGTCATAAGTTTTACGAATGAATAGAAAATGAATAGACTTTGGATTTTGAGATAAAAAAGTCATTCATTTAATTAAATGTTTTATTTTGAATGAAATCCTTATTTTCGTATTCATTCTCGTTCTCTTCATTCTCTTCTAATTGTTGTCCGAACTCTCCATAAATCGGTTGAACAATGAACTGATTCTCGTTCTCTTCAACAGAAGACGTGTTTTCAATTCCAATCATTTGAAGAGTTTGACTCCAAATGTGATTCCACGCTCTAATCGGAGCCGTAAAGACAGTTCTAACCGTTTCTATGGGTTGACTCACGATCTCAACAATAGATTCTAATCAAGAGATTAATATTCAGTTTCTAAGCAATACTTTTATTGATTTGAATTTTGTTAACATTTTTTCGTTTCTTTTTATTATTAATAAAATATTTGTAATAAAAATCATTTAATATTTACCCGAAGAATGAAATTTCGATAAAAAGATTATAAATAAGACGAAAATTCTCATTAAATCCATAATAAAAATGATCTGAAATGAACTGAAATTTTTGGAAAAATACTTTTTTTAGGCTTTTATTGATTTTAATGACATTTTAATTACAAAACATTATTAGAAAACATTTATTTTATAACAGATTTTTATTTTATATATAAATATATTCTAAAAAGTGTTTAAAATTCAGAACAAATTGTGAATTAAAAGATTATAAGAAAAAAATATAATATTTTATAAACAATGAAAAGGACTTTAATTTTTGGCACAAAAATCAGTGAAACAATAGTTTAGTTTCTCACTTCTCGAGCCAAACAACAGGCACTTAGAATAATAAGCAATTGAACGAGAATTAGTCCGATTCCAACGCCTCCTAAACCTCCCAAATATTTATTCAAAGTGTCCTTCACCTTATCGGCACAACCAGGATAGTCTGTATCTTTGGCATCATTTGCATCACAACTCTTCTCGTAATTATCCCCGAAATCCTCTTTTCCACAACAAGAATTGGGAATCTTCTTGCCAGCATAGTCTTCATAGCCATTAGTTCCACAACATTTGAAAGTATTCTGAACTTCTTGGACAACTCGCCAAACCTCTTTCTTGGAACTTGATTGTTCGCGTGTAAACGTTTCAAAATATTTCTTCACTCCGTCTCTGATTTTATTGTCAATCTTTTTGAAAACACAAAAAACGGTTAATAAAAGTCAATAATAGTGTCAAAAGGCGAGACTCACATCAGTTTTGTTTTTGAAGGCAAAGTAAACGCCAACGCATTGTATAATCACGAGAATAAGGATAACTCCGCCGTACTTTCGAAACAACGCATTAATTCAACGCAAAAACCGATTGTTGTGATCGAGACTTACCGTTGAGAGCATACAAGAGTTCTCTTTGCACGCACCACAACATCCCAAGAACGCGATGACGAAGATAACAGCGCCCGTCACGAGGATAGTGATGGATCCGGTCTTCATATTGATGTCAACCATTTCATTGACATTTCCCGACCATTTGGAGATCGAGACTCCCAACCAAATGACAATTCCTCCCAAAATCTGGGAATTAATTGTGAATTAGATTAAGAGAAGAAAGAGAATCTTATTGTTGTCTTACGAGCCATAAGAGGTTGAAGAGAAGTAAAATGTATTTAATTAAAACAGCGCCACAAGAAATACCCATTTTTTAAGCTTAAAATAACACAATAAAAGGCACTAAAAGAGAGTAAAATAGTGTAAAAGAGTGTAAAGAGAGTCAACTCTAATGGAGTTTTGATTCTCTAATGAATGGCAATAATATTAAAGGCAATGAAAGGCGGATTCAAATTGAAATGTCTTTTGATTTCTATTGGTTTGAGATTAGAGAGTGATTAGAGAGCGAGAGATAAGCGATGAGTCATTAATTGCAAGAATTGCGTGAAACTAATGAAAGGAAATCTATTGTTAACTATTGTTAACGAAATGTCAAATAAAACTTTATTTCTAATAAATAAATGAATTTTGAGTTTCGTTTGAGTAAATAAATGACATCAAAACGAGTCGTAAATACATAAAAACATCAAAATATGAATAAATAATAAAAAGAGTTTTATTTAATATTCAAAACTCGTTTTCATTGAAACTTTAATTAAAGAGAAAAAAGTCTTTATTTAAGAGAAAAATGTAAACAAAAAACATATGAAAACAATATTTGAGTTTAAAATCTTTTCAACACTTTTTTCTTAATTAAACCGTTTATGTATTGATTGTCTTCTTCTCTCTCTTCTCGAGACTCTTCTATTGTTTGATTATAAAACAAATCAAAAGTAAATAAAACGCTTAAAACGAAAAGAAAAGCAGACAAAAGCGCGCACAACCAATACACTGGAGAGACGATGAACGCGACCACAAGAGAGGCTCCTAATGTCACGTAAAGACCGATTGTTGTCAAGAATGAGAGCCAAAAGACGTTATGATAGCTCGCGAAGAGCAGAGAGTTGTAAATCAAGAGTAAGAAGAACGAGACCAAAAGGATTGGCCACGAGAGGCGACTGGTTGAAGCCAGAGCCAACATCTGGACAACAGTTGTGGTCATTATGGCCACTAAAGCCATTGAGAAGAGAAACCATTTGATTCGTGACGTCATCTCTTCGTTTCATTGATTTCTCGATGTTTTGAATCCGACGGTTGTCATGACTACTGATTCACTGTTTGTCTCTCGTTCTCTCTCTCTCTCTCTATCAGTCATTGTATGTCTCGTTCTCTAATGGAAAGAACAAACGATTTATTCTCTTCCACTCTCTCGCTCTCAAGTCACGAGATCTCAAGTCTTGTGGCACATCTCGAGACTCATTCATCTCAACGTCTCGAGACTCTGAAGGCTTTGAGAAAGGCTCTGAAGAGAAGTGCAAATCACGTGCCATATGTGTGTCAAGAGTCGCTATTCCAACAAATCAATGAGATTGTGTCGCGAGAGAAGAGAGTTCCCATTGTTTGCGAAACTCTTTGGCTTTTAGTCGATATAATCGCTTCGACGCCAAATCTCGAGACTCACGTCTCTCCTATTCTTCCAATTGTTGTCTCTTTTGTGGGAAACGAGAGTTCAGACGTGAGAAGAGCGTCTCTGCGCGTTCTTCACGTCAATATGAGACACTCGGAGAGTCTCGAGATTTGCCAACAATTTCTCATTCAATTCGGAATTCATTGCAAAGACAACAATATTCAGAGAGAAGTGATTCTCGCGCTTCCGCTTCTCTTCGGAGACGAGTTCTCGCGTGAGAACCTCTTCCCTCTCGTCGATTGTTTAGCGCGACTTCTCGTCAAAGCAGACAACGATCTCTTTTATCCCGTCTTTCTCGCTCTTCAACGCTTTCACTCTATTGTTGGCAATCACGTGTTCAGACAATATCTCGAGCAAACGGAAAGTGAAGCCAAAGTTCTCTACGAATCGGTTCTCTCGCGAAACCCAAGTGCAGACTCACAACAATTGCCTCACGAGACAAGCCTTTTGGAGAGAAGAGACACTCAGAGAGCGCGAGAAGAGAGTTTGGAGTCTTTGGAGAAGAGTTTGTCTCCTCTTTTGAGATTCGGTTTATTTCCTTCGCTTTTAATAGAAAACGCTTTAATTGGTTCTCAAGAAGAGAGACTCGCGAGCATTGAAGCCATTCTCGCGATTATCAAAGAAAGTCCGTTTCATCAACTCTTAGATCTCTTGCCAACAATGGATATCTTTCTCGCTCAGTTCATTGGCGGACAACTGCTCGAGCAAAACAGTTTCAAAATCACGTTAACCTCTTTAGACATTATCGAGGCTTTAGTCGAAAGAATGAAGACTTCGATCGCGCCAAACCTCAAAACCATTGTTAAAGTCTTGTCTAAACGTTTAGGTATTTCTCGTTCTCTAATATATTGTTTTAACACTTATTTGTCTCTTCAGGCGATCAGAGAACAGTAGTGCGAGACTCAGTAGTGAAAGTGATTCACCATTTGATGTATAGTCACGCTCCACAAGAATTGTTGGATCTTTTATTGGAAGAAAAGCCTTCGAAAAACCCAAAACAAAGAGAAGAAGTGATAAATCGCGTGACGGCAGCCGTTCTCACGTTCCCGCGCCAAGAGTTCAATCTCGCGAAACTCTGTTTCTCCGTTTCTCCCAATTTGACGGACAATCGGAGATCCGTTCGTTTGGCGGCTCTCGAGTGTCTCGCGGTTTTGGCTCAAGCCTTAGGACCGCACAGACTCTCTCCCCTTCTCTCAGCCGTTGAGACCATTGAGAGCACGTGTGCAGTGGATGGTCTCGTGGCTGCCCTTCAGGCGAGACTCGCGAGACGCGCTTTGCCTCGTTGTGCGGCTGACGGAACTGTTCGCTACGTTCTGAGCGTGCAGAACTTTTCCGGTTGGTTTACAGCGGGAAATGACGCCGACTTGGAGTGGATTATGATGGCCACGCCCTCTTCTCATAGCGGAACGCCTCCTAAGAAGGCATCGAATGGAAGTCAAGGAATGTCTGGAATTCCTTTAGCGAACATTCCTTTCGACAGAAGACGTCAACAGCACGTGAATAACAATAGTTATGACGAAAGCATTGAAGACATGGGAAGAAGAAAGAGTCTCGCGGAAACCAATATCTCGCAACTCTTGTCTTCCGGTCAAACAGTAGAAGAGAACGGAAGATCTCCTCTTCTCGAGAGACCGCCTTTCGATGGCTTTAGAGGCGTTTCCTTCGCTTCCGACGATTTAGAAGAACGAAGAGAATCAGAAGAAGCGGAAGACTATAGTATTAAAGGATTTCTTTATTTCTTTTCTCTTCTTTTCTTTGTTTTAAAGGTTTAGAGATTTGGAGACAATATTTCAGTCGTTTCCGCAAACAATTGGCAGAGAGTGCTCTTCACGAGAATCAGATCAAAGGTTTGTTGACTTTCTATTGATTTTCGCAAAAATGTTTATTCTATTGATTGTCACGCTCTCAACGCTTCACCAAATTCAATAGTGATTCTAGAGCGAGACTACAGTCGAACCCTTTAAGAGAACAATTAAATAGTCTCGAGAGTCACTCATAAACTTTTAATTAGAGACTCGCGAGACAACACCCAAACACTGACCTTAAGTTTTGTTTGGATTTCGTTTCCATAGAAACCCATTTCGGACACGAATTGGATTCACGTAAAAGTGATTCACATTTACATCAATTCGCACAAGACTTGAGTGAATCGCGCGCACAGTCTCCTCCACATTCATCGTCCGCGCCTTCAACTGCCAGTCAAGAGCACGTGCTCTCAACCGTCAGATTCGAAGAAAAGGTTTTAAAATAAAAGAAATAAAAGAAAAGAAAAATGAAATGAATTTTGAATTAAAGATTCCTTCGTTCGCGAGATCTCTGTCTTTGCCTTCAATTGGAGGACAAGAAGAAGAAAGAGAAGAATTGATGACAACTTTTGAGCCAAAAGAAGAAGAATTAAAAGACGAATCCAAAGAGTTTTGTTTTCTTTTCCTCTTTTCTCTCTTTTAACTCTTTTTCTTAGACTTCTTTCGGAACCGGAAAAACCTTTTTCTCCTTTTCTTAACACTCCTTTACCTCCTCTCGAGACGAGACAAGAAGATGAGCCCACGAGCGAACCTCCGATTCTCGCGATTCAAGAGTCGACTCCAATTCATAACAAATCGCAAACAATAGAAGAGTCTCGAGATGTTTGTCTTGAAAAGAGTTTTGAATAAAAGTTTTGAAATCCTTTTGTTTATAGAATATCTCGAGACTCGATGTTTGGACTCAAAAAGACGAGACTTTGAGTTCCGAGACTTCAGAAGAAGTGATTCTTAAGAAAAAGTTTGAATCAAAAACTCCACAAATGAGAAGAAAAAGAGCGCAACCAATCGGAAGACAATCGAGAAGTCAATCTCCTCAAGGAAGACGACGTCCTTCACGAGCTCCTCAACATCTCTACATTAAGACAACGCCTGCCATTCCTTTGAACGCAAATATTCGCAATATTTTGGTAAATGTGGCCCAAAATGAGGGACCGTTTGATAATCCCTTAGAAGCGGTGAAAGCGGCTCTTCTCGCTCTTCAAGACGACGCATGGTTTGTCTCTCTCTTCTCTCTCGTTCTCTCTTTTATTGTTTCTCTCAAAAGGACGACAAAAGTTGAAGGAATGCTCGCAATCACGCGATTAGCAACTTTTCATTCCAACTATTTATCACGAGATCAACACTTAATCGTCTCGAGACTCATCGCAGAAGTCAAGAACTTGAGGTCTACGGTCTCGCGATCCGCGATCTTCACTTTAGGAGAACTTCTCGCGAAACTCAAGCATCAGATCGAACCGGAAGTGGACGCTATAGTCGCGAGTCTTCTCAACAAGAGCGCGGAAAACGTCTCTTTCATTAGAGAAGACATCGAACGCGCTCTCAATCATTGTTTGGATGAAATGCCGAACACGAGAACAGCTCTCGCTCTCATGTCTGGCGGCGCAAAGTGAGTCTCGCTCTCTCTCTGTCTCGCTCTCTAACTCTTTGTCGGTAGTCATAGAAACGGTATAGTGAGGAGAACGTGCGCTCACTTCCTCTCGCTCGTGGTCGAGAGAATGGGAGCGCAGAAGTGTTTGTTCGGACCGCGAGACTTGGCTGAACACCTGTTGCCGAGTTGTGCGCGCTTTGTTCAGGACTCGTCTCCCGTCACGCGATTCTTCGGTCGCAAAATGTTTTCCATTCTTATGACTCACAGCGCGTTCGACAAACTGTTGCGAAAACACGTGACTCCCGGTCTCTACAGAAATATTGTTGGAATTCTCGAAGCGATTAAAAGAAGAGTTAATTAAAAGTTTTAATTAATTTTGAATTTTAATTAAATTTTCCTTTAATTTCAGGGAATCGGAGAAATACCGCAAGACTTTCAACAATAGACAACGTTTTCTCTCTTTTAGTCCTTTTATTCATTAAAACTATTATTAAAAGTCATTAAAAAAGTACTAAAAGTTTGTTTTCAATGTTTTTAAAGTCAGGAATTTGAGGAATGCGTTCAAATGTCTGACAAATAGTTTAATAATTAATAAATAAATAAATAATTAAATGTTAAGAAAAAAAGAGAATAAAAAAGTAAATTCCGATGGAATTAACGGAAAATACATTAAAAAGGAAAATCCGCCGGAAATTCCCAGTAATTGTTGTCTCTCTCTCTTAAGTATTATTGATTTCTCGCTCTCTTTAGTCATCAATGTTTGGACAACAGTTAATCGAATCAGAAATCAAAAGATCTCCGGATCTCAAGCTTTAGGTTTCAAACGATTGTTAAAACGATTGAATCGATTATTGAATTCATGTCTTTAGGAATCGATTCTTCTTTCGATTGTCTTTCGAACGAAAACCCGAAAACTTTGTCTCAAAAGTGTTTAAAAGCACAAATGGGTTTCACTCCTCGCAAATATACTCCACATAACGTGACAACAATCGCTTCCACGCTTTCCTCCAATCAAAGCATTCAAAGCTCTTCTCATTCTTCGTCTTCCAATTCTTCTCTTAATTACAACAATTGTATTCAAATCGCGAGAAACAAAGTGTGGATCTCTCAGCCAACGCTCGCAACAAACAGAATAGTCTCGCACTCCAACCCCACCATCCGCTCAATGGTGAATCTGATTCACAACTCGAGCGAGACTCTCCAGTCCCAGCCCTTGGTTGAGCCCCCCCTTCCCCCCGGATGGACAGTGGACTTCACTCTGAGAGGAAGAAAGTATTTCGTCGATCACAACACCAAAACCACGCATTGGAGTCATCCTCTCGAGAGTCCTGATTCGCTTCCTTCCGGTTGGGAGAGAATCTCGAGCGCCAAACACGGCGTTTACTTCGTGAACCACATAACCGGCAAAACCCAATTGGAACACCCCTGTGCGCCTCAGTATGGACAACACTCGCCTCTGAGGCAGAGCGAGACCGTAGACCTGCCTCTGCCGCCTCAGCCTCAACAATACTCGGCCTCGCACTGCATAGTTCCGGCGAATCCGTATTTAACGGAAGAGATTCCTCATTGGCTTTACATCTACTCTCGCGCTCCGCCAGAGTTGGATCACAAACTGAAGGCGAGTCTCGAGAAGAGCTTTCAATTAATGATTGTTTTCTCTGTTTTAGTGGGAATTGTTTCGCGTTCCCGAATTGGATTGTTTTCAGGCGATGTTAAACAGACTCTACAGAACAGAAACCGAACAATTGGTTTGCAGTTATGAAACGCTCAGATCTTTACTCCAATCAGAGTTAGACAGAAGACACGAGACCAGTAATTAAGGATTTGTTGTAAATATTTTTGTAAATAAAAGTTATTTAAAAGAAAAGAAAAGAAAAGACTTTTCATTGAATTAAAACTTTTAAAAGAGTTATAAGTCGTAAGTCTCGCCCTCTTTTGAATGGATTTTTAACGCAAAAAACGCCCAAAAGATGTCTTTTTGATGAAAATGTCAACAAAAAGCTCTTCTTTGGGACAACAATGTGAACATAACGCTCTCATCAGAAGACAATTCATCAAAATAGAAGCTCTCGAGAATGAATGTAAGCTTTTATTCAAAATTTATTCACTTTTTCTCTAAAAATCCGTTAAAAAGTGGCGCTTCTGAGGCTCGAGAGGGACGCTCTCGCGGGAGACAATGAGAGACTTCAGTTTCAATTGGAATGTCTGAACAACAGTTCCTCTTCTCACGCGAGTTGTGCTCACGAAGAGAAAGAGAGTCACGAGAAGAGAGAAGTGGAATTAAGTCAACATTTATTGGATAAAAGAGTTGACGCTCTCGAGAGGAAGTACGGAGGGATTGTCGCTCGAGAGTCTGCGGTTTGTATTCAAAAGGCGTTTCGAAAATATAGACTTCAAAAGAGGTTTCAATCGATTGCAAAACAAGTGTTGAAAACACAGAGCGAGACAACTCTCCAGAATCACGAGACGCGTTCCGACGAAAGCCAAGACTCGCAACAATCGCTGATTAACGAGGCGTTCGTCGCGAGCGTCTCTTCCAACTCGTGTTTGCAAGAGTGCGAGCGAAAGCGTCGATATCGCGTGGGATTAAACCTTTTGAACAAAAAAGCCGAAAAAGGCATTCAATTCCTCACGAGAAACGGCTTTCTCGACTCCAACTGCGTGGAGAGTGTCGCGCGCTTCCTCTTAACGCGAAAAGGCGTCTCAAAGGCAGTGATTGGCGACTATTTGTCGGAGAAGACGAGTCACGAGCTTCTTCTCGCGTTCGTCTCTGAATTGGATTTCTCTTCTCTTCCTTTGGATTCTTCGTTAAGAAAATTCCAAACTTTCTTCCGATTTCCGGGTTTTTATTCATTCATTCTTTTCAACTCTTTTAATGACTCTCTCTCTCTCTGTCACGTGAAGGCGAGGCCCAGAAGATCGAGCGATTAGTGGACGCTTTCGCCACGCGATATCTTCAATGTAATCCCGATTTAGGCGTTTCTCGCGATTCTCTCTTTATATTGAGTTTCGGTAAAAGTTTTAATGAATTTCTTTTCAATAATAACTCTCTCTCTCGCTCTTGAAGCCATTATTATGTTGAACACTGACTTACATTCGCCGACAAATCAAAGAAACCGAATGTCTTCTCAACAATGGCTTCACAACCTCTCGCACGTCTTCAACAGCCAACAATTCTCTCAACACTTTCTCCTCGAGATCTACGAACGCATCAAAAGCCAAGAGTTGAGAACGGGCGCCGATCACGTGACCCAAGTGATGAAAGTGCAACAGGCGCTCGTCTCCAACAATAGGGCTCTCGTGGTGCCCAACCTGTGTGTCGAGTGGAGACGTCTCGTGTGTTATTGTCGTCTTTATGAAATGCGAGACAAAAGAGACTCGTCTCGAGACAGACATCAGAGAGAAGTGTTTCTCTTCAATGATTTGCTTTTAGTGACTAAACTGTCGGCTCGTGCTAAGAACCAAATGCCTGAATATGTGTTTCGACAGTCGTTTCCCTTAGAAGGCCTTCACGTGGACTTATTTGAAACAATGAGTCATCGCTTTGGAATCGAAATCACGAGAAAATTAGACGAAAAGCGTTTAATTGTTTTCAATGCGCGCAACTCTTTAGACCAGAAAAGGTTTTCCGAAGACTTAAGAGAAAGCATTTCAGAAACCGATGAAATGGAAAACCAAAGAATCACCAAAACCTCGAGCCTTCTCCACCTGAATCACGAGACGAATAACACCAGAGACACCAATCACGACAAACACTTGTCTTCTTCTTCTTCTTCAGAACAACGAGAGAACGTGAGACGGAAGTCCAGTTCCGGAAGTCTGGACTCAGGACTCTCTCTTCCGTCTCGAGACCACTCTCCACAAACTCAGAACCAAAAGACGACAAAATAATTATTGTTTTATTTAATTATTATTTATTTGTAATTATTTTTTGCTTTTGTTTTGAAATATTTTTCGAAACAATAATTATTTTCTTTAAAGAATTCTAAAATAAAATCATTTTATTATTAATTAATAAATAATTAATTGTTTTAATAATACCTGAGAGCGAGACATCTCTTCTAAGTGAAGCGCGTTCTCCTCTAGAATCGTATGAATAGTGGCTAATTCGCGCGTCGGCTCTTCCCATTGTTGTCCTTTCGTCCAATGGGTGGGAGGAGGAGCGAGAGGATCGCCTTCTCGCGAGATCAGCTCCAGGAATTGGATCACACGCGACTTGTTCTTCAGGATAAAAGGGTTGACCACTTCCATCCATGGTTCCTGAAGAAGAGAGAGAGAGAGCGAGACTTAGAGTTTCTTTTGAGAAGACTTAGAGCGAGACTTTGGAAGAGAACTCCAAGAGATTCGCGAGACTTTGAAGAGTTTTGGCCACAAGAATGAGAGTGCGCGCACTGCTCTCTGAAGGAATTTCTAAAAGAAATAATTAATTAAATAATGATTTCTCGAGAATTCTAATAATGAAAAACCGTTTTCTAATTGGAATTCCTTTGGATTGAGAATTGCTTTACAAATGAGTCTTAAAAACACAAAAGAACTCAAAGCGCGAACTCTTAGGATCTGATTGTTGGGGAAGAATCGCGAGACTGACTGAGAAATACACGACAAAACGAAGGAAAGGGTTTTGGGAATCTCTTTGCGCGAGAAGACGCTCTCCACGAATACATCCAAAATCGCGAGCAGATTCTCGGCGTTGTGACACGCGCTCTCCATAGAGGAGAGTCGCGAGGGATTCAACTCTGTTTTGCTTTTCGACTCAAAAGTCTTGATTAGCGGCTCGTGAAGGATCTGTCGAATCCATTGAAGACTCGTTTCCCTTAAATACAACTCCACGAGACTCGTTGTCATTGACGACGAGCGAAACAACTCTTGAGACTGAGTCTCGCTCTCCACCCGACACTCTCTCTCTATGAGAGCGCGAATCAACTGAAGCTCTCGATTGTTGTATCGCGCGATCTTCAGAACGCTTTGCGCAACAATTAGAGTGTGGTTTAGAGCGAGACTTTCCACAGTTTGAAGGGCGAGTAAGTCTTCGCTGAGAATCAATTGTTGAAGAGCGCGATATTCTTGGAATTGAAGAAGAATTTCACTTTTGAAGCGAATGCGCGCTCTTATGGATCCCCACGAGTCGCGAACGGGAGCCGCGAGACCGGAGAGAGAGAACCAGTGCGTGAAATCGGTTTGGATTTGGTTTAAGTGAATCGAAGTCTCCGCGAGATCGCAGTCTTTGCGTTTATTGGAGTCTTGAAGAACGAGAGAAACGCTTTTGACGTCATTTGGAATCAAATCTGCAAAAAGAGTCAAAAGAGAGTCAAAAGAGAGAAAACTCTTCATTAATACCCAAAAGGAAGTCTTCCTCCCAAATCGGGTTCGGAGGACACTTGGCCTGCGACCGCGCGATCTTCCAGAAGCCTTCGAAGCGGATCTCAACACAAGGCGACGACACGAGCTTTATTGGCAAATTCCGGCCCTCAATGAGAGTCACGTGAAGAGTCCTGAGGCGACGGAAGTGTTGATCGCGTTCTCTCTGAGAAGAGCAGAGAGTCTCGAGAGTTCTAATCCATTGTTTTTGTTGTTCACAAGAATTAGAACTCAAATAATAAACTGTTGAAAGACTTTCGAGAAGTTATTTCGAGACAATTGTTTACTCTTTATTACCATGGCAACGCCCTCTCCACCACTTGGAAACAATTAGCGCGCTCAAAGAGAGAGTCGTGAATCTGATAGACGCACGCGTAAGTCAAGTCAACGATGGCTTTGGGTTTCACTCTCTTCTCGTTGTGGAAGAGCGCGAGAGTGCACTCCTTTTCGTCTAAGAGCGCGAACACTGTTTTCCATTTCTTTTTCCCCTTTTTTTGGAGAAAAGCCGAGAGAAGAGAGTCTCGCGGTTTGTCTCGAGACTCTCTTATTGTTTGATAAATCATTTCTTCGTTCTTCTCTTCGAGTCTAACAATAGGTCTCTCGAGACGAAAGCCTTCCACTATTTCTTCCATTTGATATCTCTGAATGACAGTCTCGAGACTCGAGAAAAGTCTTCCTCCCATTCGAAAGCCATTCAAAAGTCTTTCGATTCGAAACCTTTGAATCGATTCTCCGATCGAAACGAAAAGAGAAAAGTCTCCGCGCGATCTCTCCGAAGGCCTCACGAGAAACGACCCCTTTCCCGCTCGAGACAAGAGGGCAACCGCTTCCTCTTTGGAGATGTTGTGATGAAACCACGGATAATCATATTCCGGAGCCAAGAGTTCGCTGAAGACGAGACCCGAGTCTCCGCTCGTGAGGTTTGTCGCCCAAAGCCTGAGAGAGAAGAAGTTAATTGTTGTCTCAAGGTTTCTATGGTTACCATCCGTTCTGGAGATCGTTTTGAATGAGGAAAGAGTCTCCTCTCGAGAACGAGATCTCATCCGTTCCGTCGACTCTCTGATAGGGCAGAAGCGCGAGAAGCCGTCTCTGAGAGTAGGGATCGGCGACTGTCTCGTGATTCGGAGGCGGAATTGGATTCTGAAGTCGAATGCCTTTCAATAAGTCATTGGTTGTATAGCACGCGACGATCTCTTGCAAATCTTTGAACGCTTTTCCGCCCAAATAGAAGTTTCCGCAAATATAGTGAACGCGAAAGTGACTGATTGTTGAGCGCGTCCTCAGAGAGACGACGAAACTCTTGCGTCTCTGAGAGTCGCGAGACTCTCGAATGAGGAAACAGTTATTGGTTTGAGTCTCGAGAAGACGTTTCTCCGATTCCTTTCTATCAATGAATCCGTGAAACCAATTCTCGAGACCTTTCGCTTCCATTGCTTTGAATGCGTGAATGACGTCACGAGAAGGCATTCATTCATAAATTGTGTTTTTTATTGAATAGAAATAGTATTTAAAGTAAATATAAATAAATTTAAATATTTTTTAATTATTATTATTATTATTATTAGAAGAGAAGAACCATTCGGTGAATCTTCTCAATTGTTGACTCGCGGTTTGAGACTCGAAATGGAGTCTTTGGTTCTCTTCTTTCAATTGTCTTATCGTTTCGTTTAATCTTAACTTTTCTTTCGATAATTCCTTCACTTTTTCCTCTAAATTGTTATTTGAATTACAATTCACGCTCTTCTTCTCTTCACTCGCATTCATCGCAAAACCCAATTCATTCACGTGATTCACAACAAACGCCGGTTTCGCCACAACTGTCACCACTTCTCGAGAGTCTCTTCTTCTCTCGAGACTCGAATAAGGAGTGGAAGTTGCGGTTGAATAACGAGAGGAAGAAGAAACCACTTCCTCTTCCTCTTCGTCTTCGAGAGTCAACAATTGTCTCAAATCTTGTTGAAGTGTTGACTCGTTGTCTGGTCTCGAGACATTGTCGTCTTCCAGTCGACAGAGTCTCGCGAAACAGCCATAGGTTTGAGGCATTCCTTCAGAGTTTGGATTCAATAAACCGATGGAAACCGTTTCGCTCGTTCTCAACAATTCAAGTATCGAATCGTGACTTAAAGTGGAAACACTTAACGAGCAAATCTCTAACAATCGCTGTCCAGCGCGTAATCCGTTCACTCTTTGCGCGAATTCATTCACTTCTGTTATATAAACACAAAGACGTGACGAACCGTTCAATCGCTTGCACTGCACGTGAAAGCCAAATGAATTGTCGCCCAAAACGGTGTTTCTCTTGAGAAGCACGTGACGCATCTGTCGCACTCGCATTGAGGGCTCCGAGAGAGAGGTCTTCACGTGATTGACAATGTCAGTCTTGAGCGAGAAGAGGAGAGAGTTGTCTTCGATGAAGGCGTCGATGGCTTGCGACTCAACAATGTTCTCTTGAATGCGTTCGGAGAGAATCACGTTCTCTCCTAAATGCATGAAAAGCTTTAATTGAATTTCTAATTGTTTTTCTTTTTGAAAACTCAAATGAAAACTCAATAATTGTTTTAAAGGAATCACAAGTTTCACGCGCTTCGAATGGATGAGAATCAAGAAGTTTTGCGATAAACCAATCAGAATGGACTCCAAGTCTCGTCTTTCTTGAGGCGAATAAACAAAAAGACGACACTTTTCATCACTTGAATAGAGTTTGGCTCCAAAGAAGAGATCATTGTCTGCAAATATGGAAACACTATTCACGTTCTCTTCTCTCAACTCTTTTTCTTTAGTTTTTTCTTCGTTTTTGTCTTTTGTTTTCTTTTTGGGAAAAATTTGTGAAAAATATTTATTGAAATTCAGAGAAAACTGAAGCAATTGTTGACTCGTGTTATTCGAAGACAAATAAGTATTTAAACTCGAATTCGTTATATAATTAGTGTTTAAATCCATTAAATACTCGAAGCGCGTTCTCAAAGCCATTTCCTTGAACTTGGAACATCTGTGGCACGCGTTCTCTCCGTTAATGACTTTTGAGAGAAGAAAACTTCTTAATTCCTCTTTTCTTAAGAAAGGCTTCACTGGAGGGCCGAAAGAAGGCACAGATCGGTGTCTCGCGACCGCCACTCGATAGCCATCCGCGTGCGGACGTATTATTAGGAAAATGTGCTGAAAATGACTTCGAATGGAATCGGCGTTAAAGGCTTTGCCTCTGAATCTGCGCGACTGAAACACTATTGTTATGATATCGTTCCCAATGTGTCTCTTTCTCAACAATTGTTGTCTATTGTTAGCAGAGAAGGGAAGCTCGTGACAGACGTGGTAAACAATCTCTCGGTCTTCGTGTCTCGTGTAATATGCAAACAAACCGGTGGTATCCGTGGCAACGTCTAGTCCTCCTTTAAAGCCTTTAAAGCCTTTCAATCGAATTCGAGATCCAATTAAACGCAAAAACGAATCGAAGTCTTCGTCGCGAACTTCTCTATTGTTGTAAAAGTCTTCTTCAGTGCACTGCGAGTCTCGCGCGTATAACACTCCCACTTTAAGAGCGCGCGTTTCCAACAGTTCGTCCACTTTGAGGAGAATCTCGTGCGCCGACTCGTTACACAAACGCAGCTTTTCGTGAGTCTCTCGCGGTAACAATAGGTCGAAGAGAGCGCGAGGGTTGGCTTCAGGCAAGTGTTGAATCGCGAGAAATCCCTTCAAAGAGCCCAGAGAAGAGCTCTCGCGCAGAATCACTCTCAAGCGCTTCAGGTCTCGCGGATCTTTCCTCACACTGAGCGCCAGAACGCGCCCGTTGTCAGTCCGCGCCACCCAATTGTGATGCGCGCGACCGTAAAAGTAATTGCGATAATAAGTGGCGCCACTGTCGCTCTCGAGACAAGAGTCGCTGAAGTCGCGAGAAAAGGGACAAACGGTGGGCGACAGGAGAGCGCGCTGTGAAGTGTCTGATTCTGCGTCGAAAGCAGACAAGAGCGAGAGTTGTCGCGCCAGAGACGGACAGTGAGTGGGACGACGTCTCGGGACGTCTTCTTTGTTGGTCGCGTGAAGAGCGTACACCAGTTCTGCGCCGATTCTGAGAGAAAGCGTTAGTCTATTGTTAATCGCGAGACAGAGAGAGGACTCACTCATTGCGGAAGTTGTGACTCGCGCTCAAGAGTTGATTAGTTTCCGAGACGTCGTCTGAGGAGTCGTCTTCTGTCGTCTCTTCGTTAGAGAATAGGATTTGTTGAGCGAGAAGTGATTCGACGTCGAAATGAATGAAACATTTCCTTAACTTCTCTTTCCTTTGTTTCTCGAGACTCTTCTCTCTCTTTCTTAAGTCAGAGTTAGAGCGCGAGAGAGACGACAGCGAAGAAAGAGTTCGTGATTTGGGAGTCGCGCGACTGCTTTCTCTCAGTTCCTGAAGAGAGTTAGGGTTAAGTCTCGTGCCTTGAGTGCACTCTTTAGACAATACCTGAAGAGCGTGACGTTCGAGAGAGAGACTGGAGTTGGAGCGCGAGATGTGAGCGAAGAACTCGTGACTTCTGAGTCTCAAGACTTCGGAATAATCGGAATTCATTGTTAGACTTTCGCGTGAAATAAATAAACGTCTTTTTATTTTAACACAAATTACGTTTAGAATTACATTTTATAATAAGAAAAGGCGACCTCTCGTGGAATGAATCTCAACAACAACCCGAAGACTGTCTCTGACCGACACTTGTCGTCTGTCCCGGGCTTATGGTCTGTCCGCCCTGAGTCGTCGATTGAGCCGAGACGGGACCCATACGCGCCTTTATCTCTGCAGCCATTGTTAGGAACGCGGACTCGACGTTTGTCGCACTTTTAGCCGAAGTCTCCAAAAACGGGATTCCTTTGAGAGAGAGAGACGTCAGATGACGACCGAAGACGACGCGAGACGACCGCTCAAAGACTTACCCAAATTGTCGGCAAACTCTTTAGCGGCCGCGTATTCCACGACTTTCTTCGCGCTTAAATCGCATTTATTTCCCACCAATAGTTTGTTGACGTTATCGCACGCGTAGCGATCGATTTCGTGTAACCATTGCTTCACATTATTAAACGATTCGACATCAGTGACGTCATACACAACAATAATGCCATGAGCGCCCCTGTAGTACGAAGAGGTGATCGTCCGGAACCGCTCTTGACCGGCCGTGTCCCAGATCTGGAGAGGAATGATTGGTTATTAAAGACAAAGACTTGTGTGTCTCTCTCTTTGCCTGTAATTTAATGGTCTTTCCGTCCAATTCAATGGTTCGGATCTTAAAGTCGACGCCAATCGTCGAGATATAGCTCTCAGTGTAAGTGTCGTCCGCGAACCGCAACAATAGACACGACTTCCCAACGCCTGAGTCTCCGATTAGTAATAATTTAAACAAATAATCGCTAAAAGAGTGAAACAATTAATTGGAGGACAAATCGCGAGACTTACTATTCGGGATTCATTTCGACTCTGAAATGGAGGAGTGACTGACGTGTAGTGCGAGTGCGCGCTCACAACACACGCATATGACGTCACAGTGTTGGACGTCGTATCGATGGACGTCCCGAAGACGACTCCTCAGTCGCTTCTGTCGTCGGGACATGTGGTTAAGGAGAGGTGGAGAGTTGTCAGACGTTTAGGCGGCGGTGGTTTCGGAGAGATCTTCGAATGTATTGATTTACAAACACAACAATTGGTTGCTCTCAAAGTGGAGTCATGTTCTCAAGCGAAGCAAGTCTTGAAGATGGAAGTGGCGGTACTTAAGAAACTGCAGTCGTCTCCTGTCGTCTGTCGTTTCATTGGTTGCGGACGTAATGAGAGATTCAATTATTGTGTTATGACTTTATTGGGAAGAAATTTAGCGGAACTGAGAAGAGCTGTCGCTCACCAGAACTCGAGACCTGCCTTTTCATTATCAACTGCTTTACGTCTTTGTCAACAAATCTTAACGTGTATTGAAGCCATTCATTCCGTTGGTTTCCTTCATAGAGACGGTAAGACATGTCGTCTAATGTCGTCTTATGTCGTCTTTTGACGTCTCTTTCAGTCAAACCCTCAAACTTTGCGATCGGAAGACAAGAGTCGACTCAAAGACGAGTATTTATGCTTGACTTCGGTCTCGCGCGTCAATACATTGTTAGCGGAACCGGAGAAGTGAGACCTCCACGAGTGGCAGCGGGTGAGACACTCTCGCTCTCATTAATTGTAAGACTTATGTCTCGTTCTTCAGGTTTTAGAGGAACCGTTCGTTACGCGAGTGTTAACGCGCATAAGAATAGAGAAATGGGACGACACGACGACTTGTGGAGTCTTTTCTACGTTTTGGTGGAAATGGTTAATGGACAGTTGCCATGGAGAAAGGTCAAAGACAAAGACGCTGTGGGACACATGAAAGGAGCTTTTGATCACAAATCGCTTCTCAAACATTTACCACAAGATTTCAGACAATTTTTAGATCATTTGGAATCTCTTTCTTATTCAGAATCACCGGATTATGCGATGCTGTGAGTCATGACGTCTTGTGTCGTCTCCTGTCGTCTCATTGTCTCTCTTTTCAGACACTCTATATTCGATCGCGCGATCCGTAGAAGAGGTATAAGAAGTGACGATCCGTTCGATTGGGAGACAACTCGCGCACAACAATCGGAAGTGAATGAAGAGAATTCCGTCGGATATTATTCGGAAGTGAAGCAAAACGCGCCGATTGTTGTCAGTGCGCGACAACTGAGGGAAGAGAGCGCGACAACACATGAAGTGAATGGAATGCGAAACAAGAGAACCGATTTCTCGCTCTTGACTCAAATGAATGCGTGCGCTGAAGAGCTGTCAATCAAACCCAAAGACAGAGACCGAAGGAATTTCACGCAATACTGTGTCTCGTGAGTCAATACTTTTGTCTTTGTTTTGTGATATTCTTTTAGGAATTTATTTGAAAAAAGTGTTGCCGACGACAGAGAAGACGACAGAGACGTCGTCGATGAGAGGGACGACCGCGACGTCAAAGAAGACGACAGAGACGTCGGACGTCGTCTACGTTTTGATTCCAATACTTATCCGATAGTAAAACACAGAAACGGATTCCAAACGACGTCTTTAACAGACATTCGCTTTAAAGAGGGCGAAAGTGATCGTCAAATCGATGTGAAAGAGAGTCTCATTCGGACGCTTTCCTTCCCTTCAATGCTTCGCGGTGTGCGTTTGGCGTCACGCAGTCAGTCAGTGCCGTCGGAGCTCAAGTCTAGTCATTTATGGCCCAAAAGTCCGCCTTTGAGTCCGAATTTGGATTTAAAGAGAGTTTCGGAACGAAGAAAACGGTTTTTTCGCTGAATTTGTTTTTTATTTGTTTTTAGTGATAATAAAGACATTAAGTCATAGACTGTCGTCTCATGTCGTCAGCGGTCGTCCCTTAAGAACCGTAGAGCGGACTTCCGGCGCCACACCTAAGGGGGCGATGACTGCACTCACAATTGCCAGTCATCACGTGACACAGCAATTGTTTGCCAAAGGGGTTGGGCTCTCGGGGGAGACGGGGGAGCTGAGAGTGTTTTGCGGCCAAAGAGAGCGAGAGAGAGGCTCAGGTGAGAGGCGTTGCCAGACTTTGGACTGTGCGCTCAAATGCACTCAACAAACAGTAAAAGCACAGGTGTTCCGCTCTTAGAGCGAGACTCAGAGCTTCAGTTGAGTGTTAGCTCGAGAACACATAACAGGTGAGACTTTAGTTTAATGACGACCGAAAACGACAACTCACGACAACTAACGTCCAAATGGAGAGAATGTCTCCTCATTTAAGTGAGTCTTTTATATCTCTAAAACTCTTTGTTTGCAATTCTTTAGAACTCAATAGTCTCTAGTCTTTGGTCTCTCTGTCTCGCGGGGAATGTCTGGCCAATCTCATCTGGTGACTCTGGGCTGACTAAGTAATTACTCTAATACCTGTCCTCAGGGTCTCCCGTGAGATCCGCCGGTCGTTCTCACACTCGTCTCATAGCTGTCGTCTCCTGACGTCTTTGGTCGTGTTTGGCCGCCGTCTCCGGCGATGAGTATTACATCAGGTACTGGCCTTTACTTGAAAGTCAGTACCGATTGTGACGCTCTCTGCCGGTTATGGCCGACCGTCTCTTCACTTCTTTTGTTTGAAATGAAATGAATTTAAGAAAAGTCAGTGAAAGTCACGTTCCGTTAGATTAAAGTCCAAAAACACTGAAATCCAAATCCAAATAAAAGTCGTGAAAAGTCACGTTCTCTTAAAGCCACGCCCTTTGCATACAATTAAAGTCCAAAAAGCCGTTACACGAAACACAAATAACGTAAACACAAGACAACGCTTTCTCTCCAAAGAGAAGACATTCTTCGGGAGACGACACCCGACGACACTTGACGACAGATGTCCATTAGTTGGTCACATAGAAGAGAGATGGCGACACTTGACTCCATAGGATGACAACTCGTATACAGAAGTCTATTCATTAAAGTTTAACAAATGATTGACAAAAAGGAAAACATTTTTACAATAATTTACTCTTTTATTAACATTTTATAGGATTTTAATAAAAATATTTATTCAATTCAAAGCATTGTTCGATATTTTGATGTAAAAAATAGTTATTTTTGGAAATTTTTTAGATTTTCTTTTCTTTAATTAAATATTAAATTCTAAAAATGTTTTAATTATTTATTAATTCTTTATTTAATTATATTTTCATAAAAAATGCTTTTTTTAAGAAATAATAGATTTTTTACAATTTTATTGACTTTTTGTATGAATTTTTGAGATTTTGTTTAACTTTTGGTTAAAAATGATTTAAAATTCGTTTATTTTAAGGAAAAGAAAAGATTTTTCTATAAATTAAAATAAATAAAAGTTTTAAAAATCATTTAATTCTTTCTTTTAATGAAATTTATGTAAAAAAAAGTCTTTTTTTGTTAATTAAAACGATTTTTAATAAATATTTGAAATAATAGTGTTGTCACGTGACGTGATTTATACTTCAATTCATTCATAAATAAAGTAATGAATGAATAAAAGGTTTTGAAATAAATTAAAGAAATTTTATTTTTAAATAATTTTAAGACTTTTTAAAAGAATTGAAAAGAAATTCATTAAAAGAATTCATTTAAACAATAATTAAACTCTAATTTCATTCGAAATCTAATTTAAAGTGAATTTAAAACTAAATATGATTTCAATTGTTGTTTGAAATGAGTTTTAATTTAATTTAAAATATTTTTTAATTCATATTAAATAACATTTAAATGAAAAGAATTCAATACTTTTGAATAATTAATAAAAAACAGATGTTTTTCTCAATTAATTAATTTATTTCCGGTTTTTATAACTTTTAATAAGAATTTTAGTCAAAAATGAGTTAAAAATAAAACATTTTTTATAATAAAAATCAAAACTATTGTTGAAAACCTCTATTAATAAGAGTTCGAGACTTTGAATGAAATTAAAGTCTTTTAAAACAAAAACAAAAGAAAAACAAAAAAAAGTTTTAAAGAAAAGAAAAAATTATTGATTTTAAGAAAATATTTTGAAAACAATTTAATTATTTATGTTTTTAAAGAAATAAATTCTTATTATTATTAAAAACTTTTCAAATCAAAACTCAATTAGAGTTCAAATTTCGCGCTTTTTTCTAATGAAAATGTTTTGACGTTTTATTTTGAGATAAAAATAGATTTTATTCATTGAAATGTCGTTTCTTTAGTTTTTATCGTTTTATTAATCATTTTATTCATTGTTTTATTCATTCTTTCATTTCTTTTGTTTTAATTTTTATATTTTTTTGTGAAAAATATTGAAAAATATTTGAATAAAAAATGGATTTAATTTCTGTTGAAAAAAGTGTTGAAAAAAGTGATTCTTTTGAAAGATTTGGTGAAGACTTGTCTCAAGAATTGTTACAATATTTGCCATTAAAAGACAAATTCCGACTTCAATGTCTCTCTCGTGAGTTCCAGAAGAATGTCTTCTCTTCTCAAAGAGTTTTAATAATTGATTCGAAGAATAGTTTAGAAGAAATTGAAATTCAATTAAAAAAATTTCAAAATTTAACTGAAATTCAATTAAAAGAAAGTTTTGATTCAAAAATCAATGAAAAAATAATTGAATTAATTGAAGAAAATGTGGAAGAATTGTCGCGTTTTTCAATAATAGAAAATCATTTGAAAAGATTTGAAACGAATTTCTGGAAAAGAATTCCAAAGAAAATCGAGAAAAAGTTTTTCCAAAAATTCGCCAAAAATTTCGTGAAATTAAAGCCTTTTTCGCGCGAATTCTTAGAGAATTGTGTTTTTATTAAAGAATTAGAAATTTCTTTTCCTTTGAATTCAAATATAATTCAAAAGAAATTTCTTTTTTTAAAATCTTTGAAAATAAAGAAAATAAGATTTGAATTCTTTGAAGAATTGAAAGAATTTCTTCAAATCAATAATTCTATAAAATATTTAACAATAAATTCCATTCATTTAAACGAAAATTTAGTCGAAATTATAATTCAATTAAAAAATTTAATTCATTTAGAAATTAATATCGGATTTAAGAGCGAGACTTCAACTCAACAATTGTTGAGAATCTCTCGAGAATTACTTCTTTTGAAAAGCCTTTCAATTAATTATTCGATTCAAACGATTGATTTATTATTAAAAACTTTACGAGAATTCAAACAATTAAAACGTTTGAATCTTTTCTCGGATTTAAAACCGTTTTTTTCGGCAAAAAAATATTTTTTTGTGGAAAAGTTTTTCACTAATAATGAAATATATTTCGAGAGATTCTCTTCTTTTTCATTGTTTAACGGATTCTCGAATTTAACTCATTTAGAGATTAGTTTTCCTTCAATTGAAAAACCATTTGAAGAGAAATTCCTTCAAAATATTGACTTTTATTTACCAAAACTTCAATCGCTTTCTCTTAATAATATCTCTATAAATGCGAGCGAATCTATTGTTGACTTATTTAGTGGTCTTTTAAGTCTAAAAACAATGGATTTATGGATTAATAATGAAATGGAAATCAAATCTCGTATTAAAAGTGAATTAAAAAGAAAATTAAAGAGAATTTCGAGAATTAATTTCGAAAATTATTAAAACTTTTGAATAAAAAACAAATAATTTATTCATTCTTTTCGAGTAATTAGATCTCGAGAATGAATTCGAGTTTTATGTTTTGCAGACTTTCTAACAATGATTAGACTTTGGACTCTTTTCTCGAGACTTAAAACTCATTAAAATATAGTTTTACTTCAAATCGACTCAAAGTTCACATATTTTTGTCATTTAATCCCTTTTTTAACAAAAAAATTGTATTTTATTTAATATTTTCTTATAATTAAAACTAATTTCTGTTTATTTAAAGTCTTTATTAGATTTTATTCATTATTTAATAATATTTGTCTTTTTATTCGTTAAATATTTTTTGTTAAAAGTATTGATTTTTTGTAAATAATTTAAACTATTTTTAAGTATTAATAAATAGATATTATTGTAGGAGAAATAGCTCGAGAAATACTATTTAAGGTTGAATTATTTAAAATATAAAACAATTTCTAAAATGAAAAACAAATGTTTGAAATGTTTTTATTGTTTGAATATTTGAATATTTAATTGTTTCAATACTTTAGAAAATATTAATTCATTTCTATTAATAAAATTGAAATAAATATGAATTTCTTTTTAATTTTCAGTTTATTTAATAATTTTTGTAATTTTTAAAAATAAAATAAAGAAAAACTCTTCAGAATTGGATCTTTGAATTAATAATTTGATTTTGAGGTAAAGTTTTATTAATAAATAGTTTTAATATTATTTAAACTTTAATTAAAAACTGAAAACATATTTAGAATTTTCTTTTTTTAATAAAAGAAAAAGTATTTAATTATTAAAACAATTGAAATAAATATTAGAAAAATAATAGAAAAATCATTTCTTTTATATTAATTGAGATTTTATTCAATATTTTTAATCTCTTTAATTGATTTCTTAATTCTTAATAATAACTTCTTTTTTACTCAATTTCACGCAATTTCAATGTTTGGCAAATTAAAAAATTCCTAAAAACGCATAAAACGTCGTTTTTAAGCTGTTTTCTGATGTATATGAGTATAATTAGTCATATTTT
>JAQFZM010000374.1:0-35614 GCA_034695785.1 Galumna obvia
TTATAAATAATGAGATGACCAAGAGAGATTTGAATATTAATGAGAGGCGATTTACTCCTTAGAATTTTTTATTTTAGAGATCAAACATTAATATAATTAATGTTTTATGTTATCGAGGAATGAGTTTTAAAGAATTGTTTCTTATTTTATAACCGAAGAATATAATCGTAAAAACATTAAATTAAGAAATTCATATTTTAGGCCTCACTCTTGTGGCGCCTCTCTTTACAACTCAGGGTCTTTCAAAAGGAGAGCTCTTTTATAAGCAATTTTTGCTCAGAATTAATATATAATTTATATGTTGTTTTGTGACCTTGCTAAAATACGATTGTGACAGAAACTCTCTAATAAGAGAATATCTTAAGCAAGCTCTAATCTTAAGCTAGTTCTTTTATTTAAATATTAATACCTTGGTCATCTTTGTTGAATAATAGAACGCATACATTGGAAATACCTTTATCTGAGTGTATGCAAAGTTTTTAAGGACATTCGCTGTAATTATTATTCTTAAGAAAAATAGTTAAATATAGACATTAAAAGCATAACTGATTATATTTTTACTGTAAATAAGACTTTCCTCGATTTCAAGTATATCTTTTGTGGTTCGCAATAATGTCTTAAGAATTGATTTGAAATCATTTAAAATTATTCATAAGTTTTTTAAGTATAAAATATTTTTCTTACATTAAATGAATTCACTTTTTGATAAAAATATGATTAAAAGACTTTTGAGGAAAAAATTTATGAAATTTCGAAATAATAAAAATTATTTTCATTCAAAACAGTTGTTAAGTATTCGTCGTTCGGTCAGAGATGTGATTACTGGCGTCAAAAACCTGGAGAGCCTAAACTTTACCGGCTGCTACAACCTCACCGACAAATGGCTGTTCAACTCACAGACCCAACCGGTCAACTCATTAATATATCTGAACCTATCGATGTGTAAACCCATAACAGACGAGACTTTGTCCAGAATTTCCGATTGTTTAGCAAATTTAGAGACATTAGATTTGAGCGGTTGTTCTAATATTTCAAACTCGGGACTATTAAATCTATCATGGGGACTCAAACGTCTTAAATATCTGAACCTTAGAAGTTGTCGATATATATCTGATGCCGGTATCGGTCATATCGCGGGCACAACAAAGGAAGCAATGGATTTGAAAGCAGGTCTCCTCTCATTAGAGTTTTTAGGTCTTCAGGACTGTCAGAAAATTAGTGACGAAGCGCTCCGACACATCTCAACAAAATTAAATCATTTAAAATCTATAAACCTTTCGTTCTGTTCTTTGATAACAGACTTCGGTCTAAAACATTTGTCTTCAATGACTAACTTAAGAGAAATCAATCTGAGGTCGTGCGACAACATTTCAGATACGGGTTTGGCTCATCTGAGTGAAGGAACCGCCAAACAGTTACAAGTGTTGGACGTTTCCTTTAGTAGTGATAAAATAGGTGACCAGGGATTAGTGCATATCTCACAAAAACTGGTTCATCTCAAGAGCCTAAGTCTAAACGCGTGTTCTGGCGTTACGGACGAGGGTCTGATCAAAATGTCTCGTTCTCTTTCCGGCCTCAAAGTATTAAATTTAGGTCAATGTAATAAAATTACGGACAAAGGCCTGTGCGCTATCGGACAACATTTAGTCAATTTAACAAATATTGATCTCTACGGCTGTTCCCTAATTACAACAGTAGGTCTCGAAAAGATAATGCAATTACCGAACCTTAATCTTAATCTAAAACTCTGGCAAAAACATCAAATAAACAATCAGTTGAATGAATGCTAATTTAGATAATAATTCATAGATTTTATTGAAATCATTGAAATCAAAGTAAATTTATAATCAAATTGAGTGAAACTTTAATCAAAAGTTAACTTTTGAAGACATCTTTTCTTATGGAGTTGTGGTTCGGCACTACTCAACAATGTTTGGCCATCGATATCAATGAGTAAATGTCATGGAATTCAACTGAGAGTCCATTTTTAGAAAAGTTAAACAAATTTAAATGGAAATCATGTGTTTTCAGTCCTTTCTATTTGAAATTATACGCAAAGATAGAGACAGAGATTAACCAAATATATAGAACTAAATGTATAGAATCACATAAAAGATACGAAAGAAAACTGAATAAACCAATTGTTTTATAAAATTTAGAGCCGAGTCAACAAAGAGTCAACAAAAATCTTTACTCGACTAAAGCCAATAAACTAAAGCCAATCAAAAATTTATAAATAAATTATTGATTTTAAAATCGCAAACAATTTTCAACAAAAATATGTTTTTATTATCAAAAAATTCAGATTAAAAGAACTTTTTTTAAAATTAATTTTATTAATTAATAATTAAATTTATCTAAATTTAATGTAAACATTGTATTTTCATCTTGTTATATTTTGCAAGCGCATGTACATATTATTTTCAAATCATTAATACTCAGTGATTGAGTGAAATCACCATGGTCACAAGAAACCTGATTACACGAAATATTAAACTACAGATCAGTAACTCTTTGATTAGTTTTGAAGAAAAATACTGTTTTTGCAGTTATAAGACCTACAGTTGTGACCCAATCAATGAAAGTTGGGTTTGAATTGAAATGAAGTGTCACAACAGTCACAACAGAACAACAGAATGAGTATCACTCGTATCGCACAGTATTCTCGCCGTTTGTGTCACAATTTCTTTTGTATGTTTTCATTATTGTTCTTAAGGTCTGAATCGTTAGTTTGCTTTAGTTTTAGCTCAAGTCAAAGCTCTTGTATGTTCTGCTCTATTCGAGAATAACCAAGTTGGAATGAATAGCCAGGTTAGTTACAATTACTGTAACGGAAGACTAATAATTCAATGAATTATAATAAAAGTAAAATCAAATGAATTAAAGGAAATTGAATTAACTTGTTAAATATTTTTTTGCAATTTTGCTCAATTCTAAGCGAGTGAGTGTTAGAAATCCTAAATAAGCTAGGCTATTTCTGGCATCTCTTGCTTTAAACATATTTTATTGGTGATACTTTTCAAATAAAATCATTATTTTGGCAAATGTCCCAAAGGAGTAAGCACAATTTATGTTTAGTAGTGCGATCTTAATTGAACATTGATTATACCCCTTGACTATCCTCTGATGTGTCATTCAGACCATAGGATAGAAACAATGGAAGAACTGTTCGGTATATACACAATGAGTTCAGTGAAAAGAAAAGAAGTAAAATAAAAAACATTATTTTCGATCCAAACATACAATAAGTCACACAAAAGCAATGATTCTCTTCTAATGTTATATATGTTTGTATTGAATTCAATGAGAAATTTATTACAAAGTATTACAAAATAGTTTCAATTCATGTAATTATTGTAATGTTCTGTTATTTTAGAGAAGAATCTGTTAGTCTTCTCTAAACTGTAATTAATTCAATAATCGATACAATAATTAAAGCGATGAACAAAGAATTTTAAGAGATTTTCCTTTTGTCTCATTTTTCTTAACTTTCATACTATTGTCAGTTAAAGAAGACTCAAGTCATTAAAGGAGTTTTACTGAATATGTTATTATCTCTTCTTTTATAAGCTCTCGAAGAATATGTGAATTTATTTTGAAATATATGGACCACTACTTAACTCATTGAGACTAAGAAAAAATACTAATGAAGTCTAGGTTATGCCCCAAGTCTTAGCCCATCCTTAGAAAGAGGGAAGAGGGGAGAGTGGAAAGGGGATGGCCAACAATCCACTTATTGAGAGCATTGAGAATAAGAGTAAATTTATAAATAGTATAAATAATAAAATGAGATTTTCAGCCATTATTTTCGATAATATAAATATTTGTCTTTTAATCACAAATTATTGATTCAATTCTTATTACAAAAGAAAAAATTAAAAAATTTAAACAAAATTCTAATCAATTCTAATGAACTAAAATTTCTTGATTTGAAGTGAGTAAAGTAACGAACCTTGCTTATATATTAGAGGTGGAGAAAATACAAGTCAATGCTATTCTCTTGAAAGTTAGCTAAGGAAAGGCACGGCTCCCTTCACTTCTTTGGTTCCCTTAAGTTGAGGTGAATTTCTTGGATCAAAGAATAGTTGTGACAATAGGGAAGGCATTGGCGCCTCTTTTCTCTCTGTTGTGTCCTAATAAAAGAAGAGCGACAGTGGGGTCGCGCTCACCATAAAACTGTATTGTATTTGAACAGAACCGGAGAGAAGCGAATAGAATGAGACAAACAGAGAGAAGAAAATCCATTTCCTAGAAGTTGGCATAAATCTCAAGAAACAGAGATATAACTTATTTAATGCATTTCAATAGATATGAATACAAATAAAATGTAAAAATAGTGAGAAAGTAGTGAGAAAGTACTCACATTCTCTCTCTCTCTCTCTCTCTCTCTCTCTCTCTCTCTCTCTCTCTCTCTCTCTCTCTCTCTCTCCTCTAAAAATTTAGTTAAATCAATAGAATACTAATTTAGTGAAAAATAATAATAAATTTTAATTTATTTATAACTTATTTTTTTGGCTACAATTGAGTCTCAAATAATAGAACTGTTTTTCAATGTTTGTGAAGTATTTCTCCTTTTGATTGATTGCTGGCAAATGAAAATTCTTGCAAAAATCTAAGAAATTAATTTGCGTTTCCCTTCCATTTTTCTTCCCTCTCATATCATATCTTGTTTTTGAGGAATAAATAGACTCCCAATCGTTGCTCGTCTTTGTTTGAGTGCCTCATTCAGAGTCAGAGACTATTCACTATTCACTTGGAATTTGAACCTCAAATGCATATCTGTTTCTAAAATTCTAAAACTCAATATATGATAGAATTTGATCTCTTCGTAGGAGAAGAGTACCGGATCTCTGCCAAAGAGTGAGAAAAGTGAGGAGAGAGAGAGAGAGAGAGAGAGAGAGAGGTCACAAGTCAATAGCAAACGCCGAAAACTGACGGCTATAGAGAGCCCGAAGGCAGTATTGAATCGGAAGTTCAAAGGAGAAAATATTTTGCCCCTATTATGAGTCTCAGTAAAATGTCAGTCTTTTGACTGGAATATAGAGGAATAATCCTTATTCAAGGGTTAGTAGAGAGTTAGCCGAACCGTATTGAATGGTTGTGTTGTCAATACTGGCTCTGACTCCAGTATTTGTCTCAGAAAATAACAAAAAAGTATTTAAAGCAAAACTAAAAAGAATTGAATAATTTTGTAGTAAAATTCGTGAGAAATTTCGTTTAATTTTTTCTAATGAGTCACTGATAAAAATTAATGACCGAATCTCTCCTCAATGTATATATGAGCCCAGTTTAGGGCTCTGGTAGTGAAAAAGCATAAAATAATTTATGCATTAAAATTAATTTTCTATTCAAAGCATATTTTTCTCTCAGCACAGCATAACATAGTATGCATTACCTCCAAATGCAAAATTGAATTTTTATATGAAAAGCAGTGTTGGCTCTGCATTAGACTAAAACACGACATCGTATATATTATTCCACTATAGATAGTATTTCCTGTGTTTCCTGTTTTTATTATTGTTTAATATTCTATACATCAGTAGATAATAGGATTTCTGTGGAGACTTGAAAAAAGTTGAATGAATCTGAGATATGGACATTTCATTCGACCTGGGGTATCATACATACTGATAGTTAAGCTTGGCTGATTTGCAAGAATGAAAGGTGATTACCAGAGTGGAAGTATAGCCCAAATAGACAACTAAAAGTCAGTGTTTCTAATGAGACCTCGATTTTCAGTTTAGTTTTATTTTAGTTTTTATAACTCACTTTTTAGACCCAATTTTATTTCTCTGACAGATCTGAGAAAAATACTCTTTAAATTCCCGTTAAGTACCAGTTAAGCGTATGCGAATAGTATGAGCATGCTACTTTCTCTACATTTCTTAATATGGATATTAAACTTTTGGCAAAAATTTCGGAACGAATTCTACATTTCCTGAGAAAACAATTAATTTTTGCTTAAAATAAAAATAAAATTATAATTTTTTAGACAAAAATGAACTGAAAAGTGATATGAAATGAAACCCTCTTTTGTGTTACGAAAATAGAGTACTTTTGACTTCAATTTAGAGTTTCTTATTCTGTGTTTCACTACAACTGTTGTCAATGAAAACAATTATTAAACTAAAGAACAAAATACAAAATACCATAAGTTATGAGTTTGTGTTGTTTTGTTGAGTTATTTTGTATTGAAAAGCGATATCTCTATCTCTATGTCAACTAAAAACTGTTTTTAATGATATCTTATAAGACATAATGTTTTCAGATCTTATGCTATGCTTTCGATATACCGTTCAGTAATTTTAACGGATTTTTAATAAATTCGTGAGAATAACCTCTGATAAGGGCTTCGAATAAGGAATTTAAAGAATCTCAATATGAAAATTAAAAGCATCTCTTTTTGAAGACTCAATATTGAGGGTAAAATAACAAAAAACCTTTGGATCTAATGAATGACCTCTAGATCTTAAAACATTGATATCTCTAAAGCAAAACCATTTTAAGTCTCTCTCTCTCTCTCTCTCTCTCTCTCTCTCTCTCTCTCTCTCCCCTCTGTATATCTTAAAAGCCATTACCGATTCCTAAAAAGATCCGGAGGTTTTAATTTATATTTTGAACGATCGCACAGACACTTATTCCCGGCACAAGATTTAGCACTTACTCTAATCCTTACTCTAATCTTTATTTTAATCCTTTAAAAATTAATTTTAGTATAATTTATGACTAAATTTATAGGTACTACTGATGCACATAATAAATAAATAAATGTGAAATTATCTAGCAATAAATAATAAATGCAACTATTTTAGTGAAACTCAAGTCTCAAATCTGTCAAATATATAGTGACTAAAAGTGTCTCAATTGAAATAAAATTACGATATAAGTAACTATATATTTCATATTAAGTTTACCATTTTACTAAAAGAGCTCTAAATATTTGCAAGAATGAAAAATATTATTTATTCGGACATTTTGAAAAGAAATGTTTTCAATTGATTTTTTCCAACTCTACTCAACAAACGAAAAATGTTTCGCTTAAAACATCAAAAATATTTATTATTATTATTATTCTTATTAATGATATCATTAACTCTCATATTAATAATCAATATGCCATCAGTGGTGCCCACACAACCCCCATGGCCTCCATCAACTCAAAGGACATTTATTCACTCTAAAAGTCAAATAGAGTTAACAAAAATTATTAAAATTCAACCAAAAAAGTGCGATAATTATGAGCCAATATCTGTGTTCATACATTCGGCTGCAAAATATTTTAGCAGAAGACAAACCATGAGATATACCTGGCTTTCTGATCTTAAACGCATCAATATAAGTGTATATTTTGCTCTTGGTCTTAGTAATAATGAAACTGTTGATAAACTAATCAAAAGTGAATCTCAAATATATGGAGATGTGATTCAATTTAATTTTGTCGACAATTATTTTAATAATACATTAAAAGGAATTTCAATTCTTCGATGGATTAAACATTTTTGTAGAAAATCTAAATTTATTCTAAAGACTGACGACGACGTTATCGTTAATATAACTGCAATTTTAAAAAGTTTAAATCAAATGAGATCTGGACTGACGGGTCAACTCTTCGAAAAAGGTATAGTTGATCGTTGGAAATATCAGAAGTGGTATATGCCTTTCCATTATTACTCTAAACCAATGTATCCACCTTATTTGAATGGACCGGCTTATATAATGAGCAACGATATAACGGATAGACTTTTGGTTGGAATCGATGAGTACTCGGATTTCATTTTAGATATCGACGACGTATTTATAACTGGAATTATTGCTGAATCGGTGGGAATAAAACGATATAACTCTGATTTCGTTCATTTATACTCTTGTAGTGACGTCTGTGTTATGTATTCAACGGCCATAACATATGATTGCAAAACAAATGAAGAAATCATTAATTTCTACATCGAATGGAAGTCAAACCGAATAACTCGAGACTACTGTCAGAGAAAGAAAACTATAAAACTGTTCCTCTTTTTAACTTTAATTATTTTAATTTCCATTGGATTGTCTCTATTTTTGAATGTTTACTTCAAAAGATTCATTACTCCTAGTCATTAATCTCGCAAAAGCTTGAATTATTAACAATTGATCTAGTGAAACTCATGAATTATTTATTTGTCAAAAATAAGGCATTAAATTTTATGACAATTTTAGTTCCTATGAGTAAAACTAATGTATTCCTCAAATAAAGTCAAAATTAATGTATAATTAAGTTTTATAACTGTTTTTAATGAAAATTATTTTTTGGATCTTCGGAAGGGATCGGGAATTAAATGAAATTTAAGTAATAAATTTCTCACAAAAAACTTGATTAGATTTAAAGAGGTCTGAGTTTATGCTGAGCTCTGCAACTCTCCAGTTCTTCATAAAAAGCAAACTTGAATTTAAGAGGAATACATAGTTTTATTAAATTTGCGCTCAAATTCTTTCGGTTATTATATCAGAAATACTAATCAGAGAATAAAATTTAGGAGAAATACCGAAACCAAAATTTATTAGTTTTTACTCAATTCTCGACCCCTACTCTATTGGTGCACAACTCTGTACATCACTGTATATACGACAGTACAGGACCGCACAGGTCTAGCATTTGGCCATCAATTCTTAGAAATATTACATTAGATATGGATTTAAATAATTGAAGTGAAAAAAAACTTATCAATTAAAAGCTACCGTTTATGCAATAAATCACAATTTATTTAATATGTGTACACTTCTGCTTCTAGAATATCAATTAGACCAAGGATTTATTCATATGATTAAATAAAATTAATTTGTAAAACTTGCATGTTTCAAGCATAGGGTTAAGCACATTCAAGAATAAAGTTCAAAGAATGCTTAATTAAACTAGTTATTTTTCAAGTTTCATCAAGATAACTATAGATAAACAAATTTTTTTATAATTTAAAGTAAAATTACTGAAAATTTTCTTATTTAGAAATATTTGCAAATCGCTATCAATTGTAGACTTTTGGACAAAATATATAACTATATTAATAGAAAAAGTATTTAAAACATTTTTCAATAGTGTTTGTGTTGACATCAGACAAAAACAACATTTTTCAGTGAAATAAGTTTGTTATAGATTCTCAAAATAAGATTACTTTTATGTCTTTTAAAACAATTTTCAAAATTCTTGGTTTTATAAATATTTGCCGTATATTTGACACAAATATTCTACAGAAGATCAAAATCATACTAATTATCGAAATAAATAATTATATGAATCATATTTTTATAATTAATGGAAAAAAATTCAATTTTCAGAGCATTTAATGAATTGAAAAAAATTCATTAATATATTAAATATTCTATAAATTATCGTACGATTCATAAATGAATAAATTTAATTAAATAAAATATTTTGAGCCAAAAAAAACTATTTTTTATGTGAATAACGGAAACTAATCAAAACCAGTGAATAAGTAATAAATTAGAATCTATCATAATTTTTTGTCACCTCATAGGCTATTCTAGTTGTAATAAATATACGTTCTTGATTCGAGGTATTTTTGGCAAACTAGTGTCAAAGTATTGCGGCTAAATTATTGCTCACTATATAAGCCTTATCTGAAAATTCATGAGAAATCGATATTCAGAATAAGATAAGAGTTATTTTTGATAAACAGAAAAGTTAACCATTGATTGATAAACAACAGACTTTAAGTCAATCGATTTAATCAGTTTTTAGAAATAATTTTTTCAATTCTTTCTTATTATATGTGAATCGGTTTTGAAATCACACGAGAAATGCGAACGAAGAGACACTTTCAGTGCTCCCAATTTGGACTGCATTTGGATTTGTTGTTCAAATCAATACATTTTAAACATTTCTATGGATTTTACAGAAAAGAAAACATTTTTTGATAAAAAATAAATCAATAGAAATAAGAAATAATAAAAAGGATCAATCATTTTCTTTGTTTTTTTTCACCATGCATTTTGGGTGTAGCCTTTAATGAAATTTCTACCTTGTTCTTTTGGATTAATGTTTGAGAAAAAATACATTAGATTTTAATCCTCGACATAACAGAAGTCAAACTATTTCTTTGTATAATAATGGATAGAATTTGAAATAAACAATCGTGGAATAATTTCACATAATTTAACATGGTTAGTTTATGGATAGTTTATGAGCGAATACCAGCGAAAGTCAAGTCATTTGTAATTCAAATAATTTAAGAGAAAAACAAATTTCGTTAAATAATAGGTTTGGAATTTTTTTTCAGCAGTAAATGGGCGTCACTTTTCCTATAAGTCTTATCTTCCTTTTCTTTTTTCTATTCAAATGAAAAAATAGTGAAATAAATTCATTTTTAACACTCTATTTATTTTGATTGGCTTTTGAACCAGTGTTTAACCAGTATATGAGCAAGGATACATTCAGCAATTGATTAAATTGATAATTGAAAAATCGAGGCTCAATGATTTCGAGACCAATTTTTAATTATCTGTGGTCACCCCCCGATCACTCCCTGGTTATTGATTTTCAATTCAACAAAAAGAAAACAATAAATATATTGAAAAATAGATTTTCAATTTATCAGTGGAAAAATGTCGGCCGAAATATTCCAGTGAATATTTGGGCCGAAAATTCATTCGCTACTAATTACCAAATAAATTACCAGGTAATAAACCAATGGAACTAATCAATCAAAATTTATATTAAATCAGTATATTATCTCTCAAACAGTATTTTTTGGATAAAAAAGTATTTTTGAAATAATTTTCAACTTTCAAAGTGAAAGACAAGTTTCAGGAAGTGATTCACATAAATAAATATAACATTTCTTCGTTAAGACTTTCTAAATGAGTAAAACTGTATTAAAAAAAAGATAATTTGAAAAATTAAAGGTTAGAAATGCATAATAAGAATATAAGAGAAAATGTTTGACTCAAAAGTAAGATTTGCATAACTAATGGTTCCGTTCAATGAATTGTCTTAAATAACAATAATAGAGACAAAAGTTTTTTTTTGAAATTTCTGTCTCTCCATAGGTATGAGAATGAGTTCATTTTGAAGTCGGCCTACAGTTCAGACTAACTGTAAATTAGAGTCAATTATTTAGAAAAATGAGTTTTGTTTAAAACTTTTAATTTATGGAAAATTTTCAAACTTTTATACAATAATTATATTTTTTATTAGTTTTTAGTGAAAAATGTTAGAAATCAATAGAAAAATAAGAGAGAAAAAAAATTGTCAAAAAGTTTAACCGAAATTCACTTTTAAATAGTTTTGAACTTTTTTTGTTTAAAAATAAATTTTATCATAACTTTGAAAATGAATTTCATTAGAAGTGATGCTTAAAAAATTCAAAACTAAAAAAGTTTTAAATGAAAAGCGAAAACTTGTTTTCATTTTATTTGATTTGATAGTAAAGTGTCGATCAGTTTCGACATTACACTCAAAAAAGTAGAGAAAATTATGTGAACTGACCTCATCTGGTGGTTAGACATTTCACTCATATGAATCAATCCCTGTCTTTGAGTCAATCCATAATAAAATAGATTCAGATTTACTCCATTCGAACAAATACTGTGAAAAAGTCTTATTGAGGAGGAATATGCCATCGAATCCATTGATTAGCACAAAACCTATCGAACACTTAATTTCAATTCATTTATTTGAGAATCATTTGCATAACAATCTGTTTATGAAATGGACGTATCCATCAATTAGTCATTCTTTGCGATCATATATTGAAAGACAATTATCTGATGAATATATGGACAGTAATTCAGGTCTGAAGTCATTTGAATTCAATTTATTTTGTAATTTCTGAACAATTGTTCTAATCTTCAGCGATAAACAGCAAATATCGTTACCATCACATCGAAAATGTTTGGATTTATATTCAAAGAAGTGATAAATTAGTACAGAATTCAGTTCTTCAAGAAGTGGATCAGTTCTCAGTAGTTATTATATCAAAAAACTTTAATCCAGAAAAATATGAGGTTTTGTCTAAAATTTTTGTCAAAATTTACTTAAAAACTGGAGATATTCAACGGTTATTATCTTATTATTTAATGGTTTTAATAAACGGTTCGTTTAGTGTTACCGAAGATCTTCAAAATAATTGTCAAAAATTCAATTTCGAAGATTATGATAGTCTGGAAGCGATTCATTCCAATACTGGCATCAAATCAGTGATTAAAATGTTTGGATTAGACATTATTCTGATATATACGGCACTCATACTTAAGAAACGGATAGCTGTATATCACCACAGATTAGACACTTTACTTCAATTTATACGAGTATTGCCCGCATTTGTATGGCATCGGAAAGATTGTTATCAATCGCTTTATCCGTGCGTTGATATGAGTTGTTCTCAAGAATTGAATGAACTTCAATCAAAAAGTCATTTTATCGCCGGATTTCTTGAATCTGATATCGAAAACAAAACGGATTTCTATGATATTTATGTTAATTTGGCGGCCGTTGAGATAACTGTCAGTCATTTGGTTAAAGATGTCTTTCAAATGACTAAAACACATAAAGAAATCGCTGTATTTATGACCAGACAGGGGGATAACCCCTCTAATTCTGACATTCATGTAATTCAACAAATTTGTGATAAAAATCTTGAATTACTCAGAAATTTAAGAGTTATGGCTAATATTAGAGATGACTCAAATGAAGAAACTCTTAGTCAAAGAGTCAGAGTTGAGGCAATCAAAGAGAAAAAATTAAATCAAAATTTAGAGAATTTTCTCTTAAATTTAGCCGTCGCTGAAGATATGATTTAAAAATAATTATTTTCTTTAATACATTATATTTTTATTTTTACTCAAATAATACATTCGATTAAATACTTGTGAAGTCATTAAAATTTTATATTAAAAATGCGCTTAAAATGAGAATATTGTGAATTACTTAATGTAATTAATAAATTTCGGATAAAATCTTATTTAATTAAAAATTCTTCGCTATTTTCAGAAGAATTACAATCCATTTCATTGAGGATAAACTCGAGAGTTTCGCTGTGACTCGAGTTGTTGTGATTGTGAAGAGACATAAAACGTTTGATTGAAGAACGAGTTTCCATTCTTGGACTCATTTTTCGCTTTAATGGCGTCTTTCTTAGTGGAGTTTTTAATGGTGTCGACTCTTTTAATGTAATCGAAGCTGTTTTGTCCAAATTAACTAAAGATTGAGTGATCGGCACATCTTTAGAGTTTGACATCTGTTCCTTAATAATAGAAGTGCTGAAGGGGGAGAGTAGATCATTAGCACTCACTTCAATGGTATTGTCGATCAATGTTTTGATTCCAAATGTCTTAAAATTTTCGTTTAAAATCTGTTTATTTTCGATTCCATTCATTTGTGTTTCATTAAACATAAGATTTACTGTATTATCGATTGTATTATTTTTCGAGTTATCTATTTTAGTGATATCCAAGTTGTCATCGGCAGTGAAAGTTGTGTTCAACTGAGAATCTTGTGTTATAGGGTCGGACTCATTTAGATCTACGGACTCAGGAATTGAAGGCATAGACAAAAGTAGTGGAGTTCTGTCGCAACTAATGAAACTGTTTTTTGTCGGTGGAAGTGGTGTCGATGGATGTGATGTCGATGCATGTGGTGTCGTTGGATGTGGTGAGAACATATCATTAACACTCACTTCAATGGTATTGTCGATCAGTGTTTGGATTCCAAATGTCTTAGAATTTTCGTTTAAAATCTGTTTATTTTCGATTTCATTAATTTGTGTTTCATTAAACATAAGATTTACTGTATTATCGATTGTATTATTTTCCGAGTTATCTATTTTAGTGATATCCAAGTTGTCATCGATAGTGAAAGTGGTGTTTAGCTGCGAATCTTGTGTCATAGAGTCGGACTCATTTAGGTCTTCGGACTCAGGAATTGAAGGCATAGACAAAAATAGTGGAGTTCTGTCGCAACTAATGATACTGTTTTTTGTCGGTGGAAGTGGTGTCGATGGATGTGATGTCGATTCTCTTTGTTTCTGTAGTGTAGATACAGATTCGTCCAAACCTTTGACAACAGAACCAAATGACTTTTCAGAACCAAATGAGGACACAAATGGAGATAATGTTTGTGAGATATTAATTGGTATTTTCGATGTGTATGGTGTCGATGGAAATGGTTTCGATTCTCTTTGTTTCTGTAGTGTAGATACGGATTCATTCAAACCTTTGATAACAGACTTTTCAGAACCAAAAGAGGAAACAAATGGAGATAATGTTTGAGAGATATTAATTGGTATTTTCGATGTGTGTGGTGTCGATGGAAATGGTTTCGATTTTCTTTGTTTCTGTAGTGTAGATACAGATTCGTCCAAACCTTTGATAACAGATTTTTCAAAACCAAAAGATACAAATGGAGATATCGTTTGTGAGATATTAATTGGTTTTGTCGATGTGTGTGGTGTCGATGGAAATGGTATCGATTCTCTTTGTTTCTGTACTGCAGATACAGATTCGTCCAAATCTTTGATAACAGACTCTTCCGAACCAAAAGTGGATACAAATGGAGATAATGTTTGTGAGATATTAATTGGTTCTGTCGGTGGATGTGATGTCGATTCTCTTTGTCTTTGTATTGTAGATACGGAGTCATCCAAACCTTCGACAACAGATTTTTCTAAACCAAAAGAGGACACAAATGGGGATATCGTTTGTGAGACATTAATTGGTTTTGTCGATGTGTGTGGTGTCGATGGATATGATATCGATTCTCTTTGTTTCTGTACTGCAGATACAGATTCATCCAAATCTTTGATAACAGACTCTTCAGAACCAAAAGAGGACACAAATGGAGATATCGTTTGCGAGATATTAATTGGTTCTACCGATTCGTCCAAACCTTTGACAACAGACTCTTCAGAACCAAATGAGGACACAAATGGAGATATCGTTTGCGAGATATTAATTGGTTCTGTCGATGGATGTGATGTCGATGGATATGGTGAGAGCATATCATTAGCACTCACTTCAATGGTATTGTCGATCAATGTTTTGATTCCAAATGTCTTAAAATTTTCGTTTATAATCTCTTTATTTTCGATTCCATTGATTTGTGTTTCGTTAGGCATAAGATTTATTGTATTATTGTTTTCTGAATTATCTATTTTAGTGATATCCAAGTTGTCATCGATAGTGGAAGTGGTGTTCGGCTGAGAATCTTCTATTATAGAGTCGTACTCATCACTGATTGATCCAATCATTGATCCAACAATTGATCCAATTATTTGTTTATCCCAAAACTCTTTCAATTTATCCACGAATTGGATCTCTTTTTCATTGATATCTCCCCAAAAGATACCGTTTTCTTCGTCACAATTATTTGAAATACAATCGAAGTGGTCGTCTCCCGAAAGCCATTTATCAATGGATGTGTTCATCATTTTTATCAATTTATTGTTCAAATTATTCAATTGAATAATAATTATATCAAAACAAAACGTTTTGTTTAAAATTAAATACAAAACAAAAATCGTTAAAATTGTTGACAAACTTTATTCACTTGAATTCAACGTAAATTCAATGAGTTTTCGTATTTGAAAAACTCGTCCTTTCATTGGTTTATGACTTCATTCAAATACATTTGTTTAGATTTCCATCTGTTGACCACATCTTATATAATAATAAGTGCCATCTCTTGAAGTAATGCTTCAAAATAGGTTTACCGCCAAAGAAGGCACACATTTTGACATTAGTTTACATTTTAAAGACATTTAAATTTGAATCAATTAATGGCTAATAAAAGAGATTCGCCAACAAATGAGTCCAACAAAAAACTTAAGACTGAAGACGAAGTCATTAATAATGATATTAAAGACAAAAACCAAATAAAAAATGGAAAGAATGAAGAGTCAAATGAAGAGTCAAATGAAGACACGTTTAGATTCAGTGAAAGTCCGACTTTGGATGAAATCCGTTTAATGCACTCAAAGTTTTGTTCAGACCGTAATTGGGATCAGTTCCATTCACCACGAAATGTCTTATTGGCTTTAGTCGCTGAAGTCGGGGAATTGTCTGAACTCTTTCAATGGAAGAATGAGTGTCCATTAGGTCTTAAAGACTGGACCCCTAATGAACGTAAATCACTCGGAGAAGAACTTAGCGATTGTCTCATTTATTTGATCCGTTTGGCCGACAGGTGTCGAATAGACTTACCGACAGCTGTTCTCCAGAAGTTGGCCTTAAATGACGTGAAGTATCCGATCGATAAAGTGTTCGGTAGTTCTAAGAAATACACTGAATATCAATAATTAGTCATTTAAGACAACTGTTCCACAAATTATCTCAAATTTTTGTTTATTGTTTGAGTTTATTAGCGATCATTTATTCACTTATTTTGTATTTATAATTAAATAAAATTAATTCTTAATATTAAAAAAAATAAATGAAAATGTCTTTCATTAATCATTTTATTTGGGATCAAATCATTGGGTTTCTGTATTTGTTTGATAGCGTCCAATCAAAGGAAATGTGGCCAATGTATTGGGAGCTGAAGATACCAAAACTCTATGATATTTGTTTTCGTGATAACTGTCATCGAAAAAATTATAATCGATAAGAATTGTGGCGCCGATTACTATTGACTTAATCTCTGGACTCCAATCTTTTCCGAATTGAAGCCGAAATATATGTCCGCCACAACTAAACTCCGATAGTTTACAAATATGTCCACAAATGGTATTATTTGTCTTTTCATAGATATTAAAACACATATCACTCATACAAAATGATATCTTTGCTTCACATCCGGGGCTAACGATTTCTAATTGGATTTCTTTTGAATACAATTTAAGTGAAAATCGACAGAAATTCACTTTTTGTGTCACTTCTCCTATAATTTTGTTGGAATTGTCTTTAATTGTTATTTTCTAAAAGACTTATCATTAGTTGAATATTATTTTCTTAAACAAATGTAAACCTGTTTACAACCGGGAATAAGACCACAACAGCCGATCCTAAAGGGTCGGTACAATCGGAAAGATGGGAACCCATTCTTGTCATAAAAAGTCATATCAAAACCTCGGCGTTCATAAAAAATACAAAATCTACTGAAACAACTGTTTTCTTCTATTCCATAGAAGAGATTATTTGCAAGATTATTCTTAATTAGATATCTGTTGCCAAATGTTTGCCGATTAAAAAGTTTAAATTCTCTGATAATGAAAATATTTTGTTCTTTGAATAGAATTGTGGAAAAGTCGAGTAACTGATTGTCTTGAAATGTCTGCCAATCACCCAAACGAATGTCCCATTTATTAGTTTTGGAGACATCTTTCAAAGCCTTCGATTCTTTTCCACTCATTATATAAATAATAGTTAAGAGTTTGTGAATTAAATATCAGTTAAAAGTTTAACAATTGAATTGAGCGCTCGTTTAAAATATTTGAAATTCAAACCATAATTCAGTCTTAAATTTAGTCAAATTATATGAATTAAAATAAAAATTTGACATAAATTTAATCGATTTATTTACAGAACATTTAAAACATTTTCTTATATTTAAAAATATTTTTACAAATCTTTTATAAATCAATTCATAACAATGTTTTAAGTGATTAACAATAATTGTTATAACTATCACTACTATTATAAGGTTATCATTGGCTCAAAAGTTTTATCGCATTTTTTAAAACGATTCTATAGTTCACAGAAACTATTTATGTATCGTTTTATGGTTAAACTCTTTCACATTTGTCGGACGAAACTAATGTTTTTTGTGGTCTATTCTCTGATTTGGAACGACTTCTTCTTCTATTAGTTTTTGGTGACATATCTTCTAATGGAATCATTTCTTCGATATCAGCGGTTGGGGCCGGACGTGGAGATGAATCCCTACTCTTTTGACCATTAGGTGAAGTCGACGACGCAGACCTTCTTCTATGAAGTGAGGGTTTTAAATGTCTATTTTGATTAAGTTCTGCGACGGCAGAACCGGGAATGGCTGGTCCTCTACACAACGGCTTATGAATATGACGTTTTGTGAGACCATCGTGTGAGGAATGACTTCGAGGAATGTCTCGATTACTTGAAATCGATGACGAACGAGAACTGGACGGACAATCAAGTGTTGAAGGGGTCGCCAATTCTATTAGTCTCGCGATTTGATGCATTTTTCTCTGTCGGGCTTTAATTCTGCCTTTAGTTAACCTTTGCTTAGCGGCCATACATCTGATGTGATCATCAAATAAAAACTTTGCATTGAGTTGAGTCCTACGAATACTGTTTTGAGAGCTCTGTCTGATTGTAATGTGAAGCGATCGCGAGTCGTCTTTATCTGCACTGACTTCCACGTCTTGAAGAAATGCCACAAACTTTGCTATTCCCCAACCGAGACGTTTAGTGTCCGGTTCGATCAGAATTAATTGTTGCGAATCAATTACCATAAATCGCCTCAACTTTGGCTGATCTTTGTTTATGACAGTACAGGCGATCAAATCAGAATTGTCTGTCATTTAAATTCAAAAATAAATTTTAAAATTATAGGAAAATAAGACTGACTTAAGTCCAAGAGTTGGTCCACTTTAATACAGGAATCATAGTTTGTAAGCGGAAGTTGACTTTCCTTTTCGTCCCTTAAGAGAAGCGACAAATTTCTTAAAAGAAAGAAGACTTGAATGGCCTGTAATTCGTAAAAAATAAGTGAAAAATATTTATTATTTTTAATTTACATATCGAGTCCTCTCGACATCAGCGCAGGGAAGCCGTCGATTGAATTCGATTCCAGTCATCATTAATGGCGTCAATTGATTCGGTGGCAGTAAAAGATTGGAATCCATCATAAGATACTCAACATTGAGTTGTCTTTTATTAATTTGTAGTAATTCGTCCTCAAACATATCGAGAAAAAGTAATTCTTCTTCACTTTTAAAGAAATTTCTGAGAATAAGTATAGCCTCTTCTTTAGCTTGCTCCAATACAGCCAAATGATGATCTGATAGAATACTCGATCCGTTCCGAATCACAAGTCGTTTCAGTAATAAAATACTCATTTCCAGAGTTATTAAACGTATTCTACTGTCTGTTGAAAAACAATAAGTAAATTAATCAAGGTAAATATTAAATTTTTGTGATAACTAACTGTATTGACAACATTTTCGCATTATTTCGATCAAAATATCAATCAATTCGTTGTGAAGAGTTTCAGATTCTGATTGATTCTGACTAGAGTTGGCTTTGGCTGAAGTGTCCGCTAAAACAACTTCTTTGAACTTATCTTCAGTAATACCTTTGAAATTATATTTAATTAAATGATTTTAAAATAAAATAATTTAAAAGTACCCGAATTGTTAATTATTGCATAGAGTAAACAAAGAGAAAATAGGGGTAATCTATCGTCTAATTGTTTGTCGTAATCCATAGCTCTGAGCACAGCCTCTAAAAACGGTTTATTTTCTGTAAGAACTTGTTTGGCAATCGAACGGTTCGCAGATCTGTTTGCTTTCTCCTCATCCGTTAGCGAACTCGAGTCTATATCAACACTTATGGAACTTATATCACAGTCTTCTGGTTTAGGGGATGGAGTTGTCAAGAACTGTCGCTCTCCACTTCGCTCTCCCGTTCGATCTTCAGTTCGTTCGCCAATACTTTGACTGGAAATCTGATTGTCTTCAATACTATTCATTGAACTTTCATTAGTTTCTGAGTCATTCTCATCACTATTCTGTGCTTTAACCGCTTGAATGAGAGACTCCTCTAAAGTCTCATTTGGGGGAACAAATTCTGGCCATTCGAATATCGTTTTGTCGCTATTTAAGAGAATGTCCACTAATTTCAAAAGTAAAGACTTATTTGAAAGGATTAGAAACACTTGAGTGAAGAGAAATAGAGACACAGTTTGGCTGATGTGCGGACGCTTTCGAGTGACGGACTGGTTGTTTGGTGAGACGCATATCAAAGAAAATATATATAATGGAATAAGTAATCGATTGAGCAAATGATCACTCAATACATTATTTAAGTCAGAGATATCTAACAAAAGAATATCATTTAAATAATGTAAGTGATCCAAATGTTCGGCCACTAAGTCGTCCAAACGGATCAAAACCTGATGACCACTGAATACATAAATATTAAAATATGTAAAAGAGATTATCGCGATATAAGACTTACTCCATTTTACTATTGACCAGACAATTATCGATATCAATCACGTTATTGCCAATAAACCAGACCAAATTAGAGAAGTATGGGGCAGCCGTACAGTCACGTATGAATTTTAACATTGATTTCTCTTCAACTTTAAAATATAATTCAGTTTAAACTATAGTTTTAAATCATAATATTTTGTGAAATAAAATACCTTTGAAAACATTGAGTGTAAGAGTTCTTACGGCGATTCTAACCATCTTTTCGTTGTGATTAAAAAATTTTATGGCTTCAGTATAGAGAGGAAAGTCATTCGTGTGTTCGTTGAAAAAGAAATGAATGGTATGTGGATTCAACTTAAGTGATAAAGTCTTCAAAAACGATATATAATATGCCATCACTTCTTCATCAGAGAAATCAAATTTGTGGACAATAATAGAGTTCACGTGATTATTAGACAGAAGATAGTCTGCGGACATCCATTACTTTTCATTAATGTTTTACATATAAATGACTTACAAAGAGAGGTCTCGTTTCTAATATTCTCGAAAAGAATATTCAAAGTCTGCAAAAGTTGGACACAAACATAAGAACCGCACTTTTGTTTCATAATCTTCAGAAAAAAAGACAACATATTCTTCTCCAGAAAAAAACTAAAGAATAATAAATATTAGACTTAAATATGTAATCAAACAAATGTGTGGACTCACTCGAAGACTGTACTGTCATTCTGGTCGCCCCAAATCAGTATCTCTGCCACAGATCTCAATGTCTCGACTAATAACGTCTTATTCTGTTCGCTAACGATTTGATTCTTTGACATAACATTATAGAGATATCTATCAATTTATCAAAATTTACAAATAATTCAATTTAAAATCCAACGGTTTTGTCGATAATTACTTTAATTGTTCCAAAGAGTGGGGATTCTTGGGCTTTGAATTCCATCCGAACCACTTATTAGACTTAAACATTATTTCATTGATTTTCGTTTTTCTCCAACAAATTCAATATCAAAGACTTTTGTTTTGTTTTGTATTATTTATTCACTAAATTATAATAAATAGATTTCATTAAAAATATGTTAATTCATAATATGAATTTCATATTATAATTAATTCAATTTGAAAACCAAATTATTTTTAATTTTATGAGCAGTTCTTAAATCCTTGAAAATAAACAAATAATTAAAACCATTCTATTTTCAAAGCGAAAATGTTTACAACAATTTTAGGGCAAACGTAAAACTCTTCAAAAATGCTGTTCACTATTTGAAGTAAAGCTTATGATCCCATTATCGTATAATTGTATTTTAAAATAATAACTAATAATTTATAAAATTAATTACTTTTAAATTCAAATTAAATTTATGTTTCTAATTAAAGATTTATACGAAAACCATAACAAAATACAATTTATTACATGAATTTTACGAAAAATGTATTATACGCTTCCCTTCAAATAGTGAACAGCATTTTTTAAGAGTTTTACGTTTGCCCTAAAATTTTTGTAAACATTTTCGCTTTGAAAATAGAATGGCTATAACTAAAGTTTATAAACAAATTAGTTACTAATAAAAGCAAAAGATGTCACAACTGTTGTCTTTATTATTAAAATTCAGTGCTTTTCAGTCGACTCTCGAGTCATCCCTTCAATAGTCAGTTGTTTTGGTAAAAATGTTGGGTATATATCGAAACGCGTGTAAATCACTGATTACTGCCTCAAAACCGATAGTAAGCGTCACTTCGGCCAAACAAATACCGACAAAACTCATTCCAGGAATATGTGAGACCAGTAAGTATTGATTTATTCGTCCATTTGTGTCATTCCGTCGGCTTTTTATTTTTGCAAAACCGGTAATATTTTTAGCAAAGACTCCATTACTTTTAAATAACACTTTCAGTGAATGTTTTGTTGAATTTTTCTCATTATTTCTTAACACTAAATGTCTACAAATAATCCAATGGTTTATATTTGCCGATCGAAGGACACCAAAAGGACATAAAAACTGATTTTCATTAAATCTTTAGATAATTCTTTAAATATATTTAAAATTGTTTCGGTTTACTATTATTTTGTTTTAAAGCAAAAAATGTTTGAATAAAACGAAAATTAATTTTTTGATAATTTTTACTAAATTTTTTGTATAAAATTTGAACTAAAAATGATTTGAAAAATATATTAAAATAGTTTTGTTTTAACCTAAAAAAAGGTCAGAAGAGATGGGCGGCAACGGCTCAGCCCAAACATGGGGTAAAGAATGGACGTATTGTTGCGGTTATCGGTGCTGTGGTTGACGTTCAGTTCGATGAAGATCTGCCGCCGATTTTAAATGCTTTGGAAGTCGTGGGACGTAAGCCTCGACTCGTTTTAGAAGTGGCCCAACATTTAGGAGAAAATACTGTCCGAACCATTGCTATGGACGGAACGGAGGGTTTGGTTCGTGGAAATGAAGTTAAAGATATGAATTCGCCGATTATGGTCCCGGTCGGACCCGAAACTCTCGGAAGAATTATGAATGTCATCGGAGAACCCATCGATGAGAGGTTTAATCCCTTTGAAAGTCTCAGTTCTGACATTGTTTCAGAGGTCCGATCGAATCAACAAAATTCGCTGCCATTCACGCGGAAGCGCCCGAATTCGTGGATATGAGTGTTGAGACCGAGATTTTAGTGACCGGTATTAAAGTTGTGGATTTGTTGGCCCCCTATTCTAAAGGCGGTAAAATTGGTCTCTTCGGTGGCGCCGGAGTCGGAAAGACTGTATTAATTATGGAACTGATTAATAACGTGGCGCGCGCTCATGGAGGCTACTCTGTCTTTGCCGGAGTCGGCGAAAGAACTCGAGAAGGAAATGATTTATACCACGAAATGATAACCGGAGGTGTTATTAGTCTTAAGGATAAGTCATCGAAGGTTTGTTTAATTAAATGAAAATTTGGATTTTAAATTTAATCGACTTATAGGTAGCTCTGGTTTACGGACAAATGAACGAACCTCCCGGTGCCAGAGCTCGAGTAGCGCTGACTGGTTTGACTGTCGCCGAATATTTCAGAGATCAAGAGGGACAGGACGTACTCTTATTCATTGACAACATTTTTAGGTTCACTCAGGCCGGCTCTGAAGTGTCCGCCCTTTTGGGTCGTATCCCATCTGCTGTCGGTTATCAGCCAACTCTGGCCACAGATATGGGTTCTATGCAGGAAAGAATTACGACCACCAAAAAGGGTTCCATTACATCAGTTCAGGCCATTTACGTACCGGCAGATGATTTGACAGATCCGGCGCCGGCCACTACTTTCGCTCATTTGGACGCCACAACTGTACTGTCGAGAGGTATCGCTGAGTTGGGTATTTATCCGGCTGTCGATCCCCTCGATTCGACCTCTCGTATTATGGACCCCAATATAGTCGGTTCGGAACACTATGACGTCGCGCGAAACGTTCAGAAAATACTTCAGGTCTGTCGACAAACATTTCAACTAATCCTTTGATTTGAGATTAACTTTTGTTTTAATAAAAGGACTACAAATCACTTCAAGACATTATCGCCATTTTAGGTATGGATGAGTTGAGCGAAGACGACAAATTGACGGTATCCAGAGCTCGAAAGATCCAGAAGTTCCTTTCCCAACCCTTCCAAGTGGCAGAAGTGTTCACTGGACACGAGGGAAAGTTCGTACCCCTCGACCAAACAATTAAAGGTTTTAAAGCGATTCTCAACGGAGAGTACGACCATTTGCCTGAAGTGGCCTTTTATATGGTCGGACCCATTGAAGAAGTAGTAGAAAAGGCCGAGAGATTAGCGAAAGACGTCTAATATTGTTAATCATTGATAGACTGCCCTTTAATTTCTTTACAATTGTTTTGTTCGACTCAACGATAATAAATAGATTTGTTTTTATCGAAATTAAATTAAATTTTATTTAAAATCAATAAATCATTAGAAAAGCGGTCATAAAATCTAATAATTATTGTATTATTTAATCGATTAAAAACTAAAATTGATTTTTAATACATTTAAACAAAAATATCCGTTTCTTTGTAAGCATTAGTTTGAAACCTCTTTTTAGGACAAAACCACTCAATTAGTAACCATTAATTGATTTCGAATAATAGTAAAGGAATGGATTCTCAATTAAAACTTTAATTTTATGGTTTAGTTTTGAGGAATGACGTGCCATAAGGACTCCAAAGTAAAGCCTTCTTTAATCTTTTCAATGGCTAAACCCAATTGTGAACAATAGACAACATTAAAGTTTTTGACGGATCCCTCGTCTGCCATATAGGCTGCGATGGCATCGCTTTGTTGTCCGCTGTGCTGTTCATCGATTTCATTGGTTTCGGACTCTTTAGTAGTGATTAGGGCTTCACTTTCCACTTCACTGAAGGTCTGTCCCGAACCTAATTCTAAATATGTTTCTACTCCTAAATCGGGTTGAGTCGAATGAACAGAATAAAGATTACATAATTCGTTGTAAATAGAGTTCATTTTATCGGGCGGATCGATACGAAATCCGAGAACATAACCGCCACTGCTTTCAGTTGACTCTATGACGAGTGCGACCCCAAACTTACTTTCCCTTATCTTAATGTTATTGATTTGAATATAAGGAAGGGATATATTGAAGAGTTCATTCATGTTAGCATGCCACACAACTCTAACATTAGTAAGGTGCATTGTGCCCAAATTGCCTTGATCACTTGATAGGTTCCAAACGCCGTTTATTTTATTATAAATGGTCTCCGATTGCAATACTTTCAGTTGTTTTCCATTTGAGGAAATGACTGCCGACCGAAGCTTAAGATCACGAAAGAGTTTAGTGGAAGAGTAGGCCCGACATATTTTGCTGACCAATTCTACGACTCCAAACTGAGTGCCCACTTCTACTTCCAATTGAGTAAAGATAAACTCATATCGGGTTCCATTAACTTTAGTCATAATATAAAGCGCTTCGTGTTTTCCTCTAAGTTTTGTGTGAATCGTTCGGTTTGTTATACTTGAAATACATCCCAAACCAATCGATAAATTAATTCGTGGTTTAATCTTTGACTGCCATATCATTCTTAGATTAGTTACAGTCATTTTTCCCTCTTCACCACAATTTCCTTTAGTGTCCTCTACTTTAGTGAAATATTCGACAATTCGTTCACCAGTTCTCAGTTTAAGTTCAACTAAAGGCACGTCAAACCTTACGTCCCGGTCCTGCCATAAAGGCTCCACTTTTTCTAAATTACGAGAATTCATAACTAATTTATTTAAAAATTTATTCGAATTTGAGTTGAATTTTAATTCAATGAATTTTTGTATTCACTATCGATCGTTGGATTTGTTGTTAGCAACCAATTCATTGTCTTTTCACTACAAAACACTAAAATCTTGAGTTTATTCAAAAGTTTAAATCAAATATTTTTATTGAAAATGAAATTATTTTGAATGAATAAAATTTTCACTAATTTTGACTAATATTTAATAAGTTTTTTCTACAAAAACTTAATTTTACAATAAAATAGAATTAAGTTTAGATACAGTTATAATACATTTTTATTAATTTTGTAAAAAATCAAATCATAACAAAATGACTCAATAATTATTTCTGTCATCATTTGAATCGGATTTAAATCGGGAGTAATTTGTATTTGAATTCGATCGAAAGTTAGGCCTATTATATCCATAATCGCTATCATTGCCATAATCTGACCGATAATTACTTTGATGTCTCTGTTCATCAAATCTGTCAAAATTATAGTTTCGTTGTCGATCACTACCGCTAAACATATTTCTTTCAAAGTTATTCTGTGAAAAACGCCGTCTTTTAAAAGTATTGGAAACATTTGGAGTCATTTTTGATAGTTCTAAGAGTTTGGGACAAACGGTTTGATTGGATTCTCTCAACACTTCAATCAAGTCTTTAGCCTGTTTTGCATCATTTGAACTCATGAACGTATAGGCGGTTCCCTTCTTATCCATACGTCCAGTTCTACCAATTCTGTGGACATAATCCTCAGCGGTGTTGGGATAGTCATAATTAATAACATATTTAATGTCGTCGACATCTATTTTATAACAAATGAATTACTAAATAATTAAAAGAAAATATATATATGTCTTATATATACCTAATCCACGGGCGGCAACATCTGTGGCCACGAGGATAGAGAATCGAGCGCTTCGAAAATCTGAGAGCATTCTATCGCGAAAGGCTTGACTTTTGTCGCCGTGAATAGAAATAGTGGGCCAACCGTTGTCTCGGAGTTGTTTCGTTAGATAATCGACAGAGTGTTTAGTTTTGGCGAAAATCAAAGTTTTGTTTTCTCTCGAATCGGCTTTAATTTCATTCAATAAATTAAAAAACATTTGTTTCTTCTCAGAGTATTCACAGACTATAACTTTTTGTTCGATATTCTTATTAGCCATAAGTTGATCGCCGCCGACATTTATCTGAATGTAATCTTTCATATATTTAGCGGCCAATTGTTTAACCTGTTGAGGCCAAGTTGCCGACCACATTACAGTCTGCCGTTTATCTTCCATATTCTCAATTATACGTTTAATTTGTGGCTCAAACCCCATGTCTAACATTCTGTCCGCTTCGTCTAAAACCAAATAATCAATAGTTCTGAGGTCTACGACAGAACTCTCGACGAAGTCAATCATCCGTCCGGGGGTTGCGATTAGGATTTGAGGGTTTTGTTTTCTCAATATTTCCATTTGAGGTAAACGAGAGGCGCCTCCAAACAAACAGACACTGTTTACGAACGCAAATCTTTGCACTACAGAACGGATTTGTTGAACTAACTCTCGAGTTGGTCCTAAAATCAGACATTTGGGACCCCTTTTAGCCCCCTCTTTGTCTAATTTAACAAAAGCCGGCAAAACATAACACAAAGTCTTTCCAGAGCCCGTCTGCGCCACACCAACCATATCGCGACCAGACATCACAATAGGCCATCCCTGGCACTGAATAGGAGTGGGATCGGTAAAACCGTCCATTTCGAGAGCTCTTTCTATCTTTTCGGGCCATTTGTAGTCATCCATTTTAAGTATAGGCAACGGAGGATCTCTTCCGTGAACCTGAATATCATGTTTTGTCCAAAATCTTTGAATTTCATCGATATTGTTGTCAACCGTTATATTTGTTTCGTAATCAGACATCGAATCCATTGATTCCTTTGACTTCAAAATAATCATTAATTAAATTATATAAAATGTGTCAAAACATAAGATATTTTAATGAAATAAAACTCAATTTCTTACAATTTCTGTATTTTTAACGAAGTCTTCGGATGTGTTTGAACTCAAGTCTTCATTCAAATCACTTATATCTGAAGAGAGATCTGAAAATCAAATAAAAAAAATTAGAAATCATTTCAAATACAATTTGTTTGGATTACATCTGATTTTGATAAAACCATTGAGGGCTAAGTTTTTGTTAAACAATAGTCTATTACATTTTGAATGAGTTATTGAATATTTGCAAAAATTTCTGATCGATTTATACTGAAAAGCCTTCAATAAATTAAATGAGCGCTTCATTAATAAAGACATTGTTTTTTCAAATTAAAAATTTATACGAAAAACAATAATAAATTAGAAAATCAAATGATTTTAAAAACTGTATTAAAGACTAGAAAATGAAAAAATTATTTTGAAAATCAAATCACTTTCTGATGAAATGCCAAAAACATGTGCTTTGAGTTAAGACAAACACATAAAGAGATGTCACTTCAATCGCAAACTGTAAGGGAAGACGTATTGAAATGTATACACACTTTAAGTCTCTTTTTGAGAGGAATCGAAAAATATTTGGTGACTGAACTCGAGTTTGAAGGAAAAGCAATCGAAACGCTTCGCTGTTAAGTGTTATTTCAGGAGAAATAATAATAATATAGAATATAAGGACTCAATACTGAACGAACCGATCCTTTCTATGGACTTATAAGTGTTGGCACTATATTTAAGACATAACTAATGAAAGACATATTCGCCTCAAACCATACTTTAATCTATTCTTTGCTCGACTCTAAAGATTGAGAAATAATATAAAGAAATTAATTAAAAGTTATAATTAATATAATTTAATAATATTTTTGAGGAAAAACACAAAAATATTGTCGAATGACATCATTTGTCGGATAATTAGTCTATTTATAGACATTCGAAGATAATTCTTAATTCTTCGGAAATTGTGTCTGAAAATCAATCGATAAAATATAAGAGGTTTTAGTGGCAAAACTGCCTTAATTTGTATCGTTGTGTTCGTCGATAAGATGTTTAATAATCTTAAGTATTATACAATTTATAGGATATACTCAATACGTATATATGGGTTCGGGTTTAAGACTGACATAACAGCACTTTATATAACAGAAAAGATATATTTATTAAACGAAACGCTATTTCAATAATCAGGGATTAAACAGAAGTGAAGCGACCAATAATGCAATTTCTTGTGCTCAGGACAGGAATCCGAAGTGAATCCCTAACTGACAAAATAGCATCAATTCAATCAACTCAATGTCTGTCTGTGTGTCGCTCTGAAGGCTGTATTTCCTCTCTTTTTGGTATTTACACGACTCAATGCAAGCATTAGATCTCACTCTAAAGAAAACACTTTTCTTGTATATAAAGATTGAATTTTTTTTACTAAAATAAGTATTATTCGTATGACTCGAGAGTCGAGACTAAACTATAGTCTTATGTCTTTTAAAACATTTATTCTTAAAGTTTAGAAAATATATAAATTGGTTCATAAATCACAAGTCATTTATCGGTTTTCAATAAGTAACACATTATGTGAATTGCATTACTTTTATAGACTATGGCATCAAATACTAAAACAGACATTTAACTCATGCATAACCCAAAGCAAAGACTGTCTCTTCACTGATGAGAGTATTATAATTCTGTTGAACAACATTTCAAATATAAGGAAATCACTATTTTATAAAAGAGAAGGAAAAGGCATTTCATTTACTTTGAATTGTGAAAACTAAAAGTAACTAAAGATTATAATGAGTGCATCAAATGAGCAAATGATTCGACAAATTGTAGTAAAGAATACTTTTTTTCAGTTTCCTTACATTTCTTCTGAAATTGTTTTTAATAAATTTAGTTTCAATTTTTGGTACTTTGAATGCAAATAATAATAAAACAAATTAATTGTTTAAGAATTTATTTCAGTCATTAAATCATTTTAACATCAAATGAGAAACACTTTTAAAAAATGTTTTCAAAGAAAAAATTTGTCGATCAATAAATGAGAATTAAGTGCAGAACTATTTTTGAACAAAAATTAATCATCGATTGGAAGAGTGAAGTGAAGAACTATTATTAGAAAATATAATTTTAGTGTAATTTTTGCTTCCACTCATTCATATCGTCCTATAAATCGTTTTTAAATATAATTTATATCCTTTTGTTTTAAAAATTATTCGTTTTTTTTCGTTGTTATGAATCCATTCGTCAAATACTCAATACTTCTCTTAATTAAACCAAAATCTTTTAAATGTAACTCAAAAAGATTGAAATGTTGGCTCATTTTTTTCAAATCTATTTATTTTTTTCAATTTAAACCAGCAATGAGTGAGTCATTGAGAGAGCAAAGGAGAGGGAGAGAGAGAGAGAGAGAGAGAGAGAGAGAGAGAGAGAGAGAGAGAGAGAGTTAGACGAGTTGTGTTGAGTTATTTATTTTCTATTCCCTTCATATCAAATGTTTAACGAAGCGAAGCAAAAGAAATGCCAGTACTTAAGGAGAATTAAATAAACAATAAACTGAATGCCATTCAAAAAATTAAGGCTCATTCAGAAGGAGAATATCTTTTGCTCTCTTTTTTTATTTTTCATTTCCATTCTCTCTCTCTCTCTCTCTCTCTTTTTGAATATGAATTCATGAGTTATGACGAGTGAAGTGAACATTATTTTCAAGAATATTCCTTATGATTATGTTTTACTCCGAATCAAATAAAAAAGAGCACAAGTTTTTCAAATTGAGTCCTTTAAGATTGAATGGCGCTGAAGAGGAATAGCATTAATTGGATGTATGTCTGTTGGGAAGAGAGGCACTTACTTTTGTTTGAGTAGCTATTTGTGAAACTTTGTGTATAACATTTGCGAACTAATTTGAAAAATCACAAATCAAACGACAATTCAGAGTAGATTTTATGGATTTTTTATTACTCACTTTTAAAACTCACATAACATTCGTTATGATATCTATTAATTATTTGGAGTTTCATTAATTTTTTTTCATTTTTTTTCATTTTTTTCATTAAAATTAATATACAATATTACGGAAACATCTCTGAGGGCAGACTCTCAATGCTCTTTCAATTCATACGTTGAAAATAATTTATTTTATGACTCTTTTTGTTGATTGAAAATTGATTTAAAAATCAATATTCAGTTAAGATTTTAACTGAAAACATCTCAAAAGATTTGAATAAATATCGAAGTAATTCATTAGTGTCTCAATTGATTCGATATATAATTTAATAAAGAGTCGAATATAACTTAATTGCAAAATGAAATTAATATACACTCATGAATATGAAGAGTATCCCAACTTTGATCAACTCTTTCTTATTCTATCTTCTATTGATATTCAAGAAAATAATGGATCGCTTGTTGTCTGATATGAATTATAGGCTATTTTGCGCGTCTCTGATATTTTGTTATAAATTATGACACAAATAGTAATTCGATTCAGTTTTGGATTAATAATAATAATAATAATAATTTTAATGATCCATTTTTCCATAATATTATATATACTTAATATTCAATAGAAACCGAAAGCGGTTCCTCTTTTGAGAGACTTTTCTTCTAATATTCTGTTCACTGATTTCTAGCGATTAACACAAAAAATCCATATTTTATGAGTCTTTTAGTTTATGTCAGGCTTTTGATAAATTATCAAAACGTGACCCTTTAGACAATCAATTCTACTCTTAACACAATTTTTATTATTTAATACACTTAAACACGAATTAATTCACTCCAATATTGTAGAAAAGGGCAGACAATTAATCAATAAATCTGTGAACAAAACATTAGTTTCCAATAGATTTCACTCAAATGTTTGTCATCTTATTCTTTATATTTCATTTAACGACTCTTTCTTTTAGTAAATTAATTCAAAACAGTATTAAATTGATTTGTCTGAAGCTTAAGATGGGATAAAAACTGGTCATATAAATAGATCACACTTACAATTAATGCTTAACGGGTTAATTAGTTTAAATAGTTTAAATAGTTCAAATGTGGTCATTTTTATCAAAATTTCTTTTATTTATAATAAATAACTAATTTTAAAACTAAACTACTAAATTTTTCTTCCAAATTATTAAATTATATAAAAAATTATATTATATATTCAGAAAAGGGTAAAATATTTTGTGGATCAAGACTAAAAGTTTATAAAAAGAACATGCTAATATTTTCAATAAATAATGATTCATAAATTCATTGAATTTGTATTGAAATCTATTTTAGGAATAATTTTTAAACAAATATTAGTCATTGTTTCAAATTAATCATGGTTATTTATAAACTATTTGATTTTAATAAAAAGAAGTTCACAAAAGGTCAAAATAATGCAAACGTATATATTATCAAGCTAGTTTTAGTGAAGCTTCATAAGATCTACATAATATTTTGCCTATTCCTGTATGTATTGTATTGTATTATGGTTCATTTTTGTATATATTGAGCACAACTAGTAAATGAAAAACAAAAGATCTAGAAACAAATATAAATTAAATATTTTTTCTAATCTTAACTTTTAATTTTTCTTTAAATTTAATTAAAGAATTATCAAGGAAAACCATTTGGAAATTTCAAAATTTGAACTTAATGTTTTGAAAACTATATTGTTTAATTTTTAATGAAACTTATGTAAATGTTGAAGAATAATGTCATAGTTCTATAACATGGTTTAAGTTGATCATGATCCAATAGTTGGTTATCGAAATAATTAAAAAAAATTATGAAATACTTAACCAAATTTTCATATCTATTTTTTGTGAAATACTTAAGAATCAGTAGATATTTTTCATAGGATTTCAGAATTTTTTTAATTTTTTTATTAATCAATCATTTTCTGATCGCTTGTGATTTCGTAATATTAATTTATCTAGTATAGTTTTTTACAAAATATTAAAATAACATTAAATTAGAAACACTTATTCTATCAATTTATGAATTTGTATTTAATTTAATTTAAAATATTATATCTATTGATAAATGAAAATAAAATTTGTTTAATTTATTACGAATTTATTTAAAATTTGTAAGAATTGAGAAAATTGTAAATTTTATTCTCAAATTAAAGTTTTCCCTATTTTTTCAAACTCTGGTTATTATTGATATTTATTCGAACAAAATTTAAGGAATTCATAGAAATAAAATAGTTTTTATTTTTAAACGAATAAACTTTATATATATATGACTTCCACTCAAAAAATAGTCAAACAATTGAGTCGTTTAGTTGCTATTCATGGCTTATATTTTCAATTTTATATAAAATAAACGAAAACTAATGAAAAAATATGCGACGAATTGTCGTTAGTTTGAAAAATGGGAACTTTTTCTTCAATTTTTTATTCTTTGGTCTTATATTTCTTTTCATTTGTGTTCTTCAATATTAACAGCTTTTTATGTTTTTTCAAAAATTTATTGAAAAGAAGACCTGAATTTTCTTTTCAAATAAAAATTCTTTAGTTTTCATGTTTGGGTATATATCGGGTGTATATTCTGTGCAGATGTGTTTCGTTCCTATTTTTCTCCGAACAAAACAATAATATGAAATTCCAGACCCGAAAAGTCTTATCATTTTCTCAGATACTCTAACTTTGTTTCACTTTTTTTTCTAAACTTTTTTTTTCTTTTTTTTCATAAGAAGAGAGTCAAACAAAGAGGCGGTGATGCGAATGGTATGAAAGTGAGAGCACAGACAGTATATCAAACGGTTCAGAACCACTGCTATTCTTAATACAATTTCCAACACAAGAAAAGCACAAACAGAGAGCACAGACACAACTATTTTTTTGCTATTTTTTTTATCACTATCTAAACTAAAGGGCAAAATATAAAAAATTGAACGAATATTTGGGACAAATGTGTGACTATTTTCAACAACAATTGCTATGAAATATATAACTGATCCGATACTGCGCTGGTTATTAGCCATAAAACTTATTTTCACTACAATTGGCTTCTGTTAAATGGATTGTTATATAACTGTCTTTATATCAAAAATCAATAAAAAATCAAAACTTGTATTTTATGTTTCGTCCCTTTATTTTTATTTCCTCTATTTTCACACATTTTATCTATGATTAGATGTGAGAAACTTTTATGATTTTCTCTTCACTTAATAGATTAGTCATATTCTTGATATGAATTACATCCAATTCGGAGTAATTCATGTTTTAAAACTTAATTTGTATTCAAATGTTTAGAATATTTGCAAATAATTGTATTTCGATTATAATAATTGAGAGACAAATACTGATGTGATTAACAATGAATTAAAAGAAGTAATTATTAGAAGTTTTGGTAATCACTTGAGTCAAAGCAGTGCTCATTAGCCTCATTTTCATTACTTTTTTTCAAGAGTAAAATTGCTCTTTTCCGGGTCAGTCAACATCGAATAGAATTCACTGATTATGGTATTTGCAAGAGTTTCTATGACTCATCTCTAGTCGAGAATAATTTAGAGAAAATATTGAAATCAAATGCATTTCTCATATGTTTAAAGTCATTTAAATTAGAGAATTGTCATTACATTTATTCATTGATGTACAGTCCATTTCAATTGTATAGGTTCACCCTGTTTATTTGTAAAATTCATGAAATTATCAACTTATTTTAATATTTTTTCTTGAAATTTAATTTATATTTTGAATTAGAATTAAATTTCATGGTTCAAAATATTTACTGACTATTTATTTTGAAATAAATGCCCAGATTCTTAATTTAAAGCGTTTCAATTGTATAGGTTTACTTGCTTTATTTTCAAATTAATCAAAATCTAAGCAAGATAAATGAATTATACTGGTAGAATCATGAAATACATTAAGATAATTATAATCAAAAACATAAAAGTTAAATAAAACTAACATAAACCATAAAGTACGTCATTAAATTTCTACAGGGTAAAAAATTAAATAAAACATTATTGTGACGTTATTTATTGATTAATAATATCTTATATAAATTAAATCTTCAATATTTTGATTATTATATTAATAAATACTGAATAAATTATATTTCCATAATTTAATCTAAAATCAAAATTGGATTTTCTGATTATGATCAAATTTGTCATGTGATAAAAATTATTTCTTGATTAGAAACATTGGATTAAACTTTGTATTTTCAAGACGCATATAATGTTTAATTATAATAAGTTAAAATATATAGCATAAACATTCTACTTTTGACATACACAAGGAAAATGTAAGACTTGAAAAATTTCCTATTGTTTTCAATGGAAGAAAAAATATAAATGAATAAATCTTTATAAATTTTCTGATAGAAATTTTCCTTATATTTTTTTTACTTGATTATATTACTAGGTTATATAGTTTATGAAATGGTATTAATTATTTATAAATTAATCACCTGACATAATTATAGTTAATCATTTAATATAGTCATATCTTTTGTAATCATGTTAAATTAAAAATAATGTCATTGTAATATAAAATTTTGTATACATATAAATTTATTTCGTTAAAGGGTTTAAATTCAATTATTTTAAGCTATTTCTAATCAATAAATTACGTCATAATAATGCATTATATAATTTTCAACTATGTAAAAATTTGATGACGTACTTTATGTTTTATTTTAGTTTTATTTAACTTTAATGATTTTGATTATAATTAACTTAATGTAATTCATTATTCTACCAAGTATATATAATTTATCTTGTTTAGATTTTGATTAATTTGAAATTAAAGCAAGTGAACCTATACAATTGAAACGCTTCAAATTAAGAACCTGGACATTTTTTCAAAAAAAATTGTTAGTAGATATTTTTTATCATGAAATTTTATTCTAATTCAAAATATATCGTAAATTTCAAGAAAAAATATTAAAATAAGTTAATAATTTCATGAATTTCACAAATAAACAGGGTGAACCTATACAATTGAAACCGACTGTAATAACTCTCCCAATCGATTAAGAATTATATAAAACGTACTGAATGTGACGCTTCAGTGAGACATCAATTTTGATCAAGAACCAATTTGTTGACGAATATCATTTCTGCTAATTATTTATCTATTGATATTACAAATTTTAGAAAGGACCTTACCGGATAAGAAGCCAAACCCTGATCCATTAAAAAATCAAAAAGAACTCAACGTGAGTCGATTCTAAATTGAATTAGCTTTCGAATGGGAAAAAATTTTTTGACCTAGGTCAACCCAAAAAACGGGGAGGTCAATTTAAAGTTGACAATTTTTGGAGGAAAAAGGCTGCACTT